>JARFTM010000207.1:0-51704 GCA_030278935.1 Trichoderma polysporum | reverse complement strand
ATTACTCTTCTTTTACCTATATTAAAAGGTAGGCAAAATTAAAAAAAAAACTAAAATACAAGACCTTTTAATACCTAAACCTAGCAAGCTATAAAAGATAATACCTTAATGCCTTAGCTAATTTATTAAAGCTATAGCTCTTTAAAATAATATTATATAGACTTATTATAAAGCAGTCTAGATATAGCCCTTTTGCAAAATATTATAAAAGATTTAAATATAATACTGCCTTATATTATAAGTATAATAAGCTAAGAATATAAAGGCATTTTATAAAATGCAAGATAATAAAACCTTTTTTACTAAAATAGCTAGATAGCTTTATTAAAAAGCAGGAAATACTTATTTAGTATATACTTAATATAAAAGGCTATAAGGCCTTTTAAAAACTACTAAAGGACGCCGGCCTTTACAGCAACATCCCCTTAAACTTAGATTAAATAAACCTAAACCTAACCCCTTTTCTTTATATTAATAAAATATAGCAAATGCAGGTCTAAAACTGCAGCTCTTATTATCCTATTGCCCAGACATGGATTTATATAATTAGTTTACTTAATAGACATAAATAATAAAATAAACAAAATAAACAAATATATATTTGCTTAGAAATCCTCTAACTTGAATTCTAGAAATAGTTTATAAACAAATGAAACCTTGATCTTGTGCGCTGCCAGGCAAGTTTCGCGCTATTTGTGTCGGTTTCTAAAAGCTCGAAAGCAGCATCCGTAAAAACAGGGTTGGCGGCATCAACAGTGATGCTGATGGCGGAGTCACCATTAGCTTTAACACCAGCCATAACAGGCTCATAAATCGAACGGCTGCGGCTGATAAGAACTACGGAGAAGATTTTGGCGAAGCGTAACGCTAATGTAAAGCTAATTCCGGAGCTAATTCCCATGGCGTAAAACCGCTGGTCCATGATGTTGTACTTATACCGCAGTCGACACAGGAAGGCTCTGTGGATCAAATACATCCAGGATATCTGTGTCAGCGTTATTCTGGAGATGTCATGTGCCATATAAGAACTCTCTGAAAGTTTACTAGTGATGACATGTGAGAGTAGGTGGGAATTGGTAATCATTACCTTAAAAGTTGAGAACAGGGGCTCTTGACGTCAAATGTCGCCGAAGAGAGGCGCTGGAAATCGGATGGTTGCATTAGCGGCGAGATTATACTGGCGTCTATTTATTCTAGCCTTTTAGTAATGCCACGAGCCTTTCATCTTATGACGTGAAATATCACATCTTTTTCGCTATTTGACTGAACAAACCATTGCACCTGGAAAGCCTTTGTCGTATAACGGCATAATGAACGCCTATAGGTAGCTCGTCTTTACACGCCACAAGGATGATTAGTGAGCCAACCTTCTACTTAGTAATAGAATGGGATGATAGCCTGTAATAGGAATTGGTCTCTATATTGAGTGATGTTGCTATGTTATCGTCAAGAAAATGTTTAAAACTTATCGCTAATCTTATGTATTCTTAGATCAATCTTTTCTTAGGCTAGTTAGTTAATCCTTTGGCGTTCTAGGGTCTGACATCTTTCTAAGATAACCAGATACTTAATCATACACTTGATCTGATGCAGCTACTGTTCAGCGTTTATGGAAGGCTGCTTATAGTCTCGCGAATCCCGTCCTCCAAACTCTTCCAGCCATCTTGTTTCGCCCATTTCTTTAATAGCTTCAATGCAACACTGTCATCAGTTGTTGTAGATATTGCCGCCGGTTCCGAGAAATTGTCAACAAATTTATGGGTCGGATAAAGACGTCGCATGATAGCTAGGACATCATTCCAGTTGAAACGAGCGGCCCAGGCTTGGATACGTTCCTCTTTGGTGTCTTCGTCAAGAATGGCAGCGACATGGAGAACTGCAACATCCTTGACATTCACGTAGATTGCTACCTCATATTATTAACACTCTAGGTAAATTTTGGGAGAGGTGGTCGAAGCGATACTTACATGAAGGAAGCAGGCTAACAAAGCTTGTATCACCCTTCCACAATCCGCTCACCCAGCCGGCTGTTCCTCTTGCATGGCTGGGGTGAAGCATAGCACCAATCGTGGTAAACGGGCTCACAACGTTCAGTACAAAGTTAGGCTTCTCGTCTTGAATGAATTTCCAAGCAGCCTTCTCAGCCTCCACCTTACTCGCCATGTAGGTGAAGAAGCTGCGGGTAGCATCGTATGGTGGTGGAGCCCACGCTGCCTGCACAGCTGCATCGTTCCAGGTGTCACGTTCGACATGTCCCGACGCACCAGGGACAGGCATCATGGCTGCGCCAGATGAGGACGTGAAAACTATGCGTTTAACTGAAGGCTCTGCAACAGCGGCGCGTAAGAGCGAAACAATGCCAGACACAGTTTGTGGAATAACTTGGTTCGGGTCTGGATTCAAGCTCGAGACAGTGGCAATGTGAGCGATAGCTGCAACCCCTCTAATAGCAGCACCAAAGGCATTTGGAGCTCCAAGGTCTGGTACCTGGATAAGCTCTAGATTGCCAGCCGCATGTTCAGCCGAGAACAGATCATCTTTGAGCCAAGAGGCCTTAGAAAGATCACGAACCGTCCCACGCACTTTATATCCTCGGTAGAATAATTCCTGTGCGACGTGCGTTGCAATGTAGCCTGTGAGGCCGGTTACGAGAACGAGGGAACCTTTAGGGATAGCTGCAGTTAGTTCAGCCATGATTTCATAGATTTATTAATTAGTGATAAGGTCAGTGTTTAATGATGTTGTTATCATAAAGAAGAAACTCTCTCTCTCTCCGATCTACTACCCGTACTTATATACATTAATTATTTCACTCTTTAGCGGAGACACACTTCCCTAAGTCCGCTTTGCTGAGCAATCAGTTTCAGAATTATCAATCAGTATCATTCGTCGATATAGAACAAACTCAAATAGATTGGTAATCGTGGTAAGTTTCCCGCAGGGTAAAGAGTTTTGGCAATCAGATCAATGGGATCTTAAGACTGGGACACAGACTGAAGTTGACTAGCCACATCCAAAAGTATTGACACTCAAACACTCTTTGCTCTACTTCTAGCTCAAACGAATCTAGTGCCATGAGGACATGCATGAAGTAGTACTGTTGCAAAAATTCCGATCTAGGAAGCGATTGAGAAATTGCCGTTCTAGGAATGTGTACAGAGGATCTCTGTGGGGGGTCTATATTAGCTTCAAGGATATGATGACAAATTTGGACGAATGATATATCAAATTCAGGAGGCGAAGCGCCTGTATGGCGTGTTATGCCTCGCCTGATGAAGAACATAGTATCTGACTGAGGATACTGCTAATTGCCATATTATGGGCTTAGCAAGCAGTCGCTTGATCAATCTTTCCGTGGTCAGAATAAGCCAATTTATTGATGGAAGTACTCCATACCTTTTACGTATTAATGAGCCATTCTGTTTACTGGATATCTAATGTTTGAGCTGGTGGATTTGATTGAAAATGACCCATTTCAGACTTTTACGGGGCCGGGGTCCTAGATGGGGAGCTCCCCCATCGACTCTATGACCAAGACATGAACTCATTGACCATTTCCGCAGAGCGGAAATAGTTTCTCCGTGTGGCACAAGTTTGATAAATCAAGACAACTAGCCATGCCACTGTCACCGAGAAGTATTCAACGACTTGCAAAGCAGAGAATAAAAATGAGTCTCCTCGCCCCCGAGCACGTCCTTTAGCGGTCACTAACTTTGACAGCCACAAATTAGCCACCCGTTGGTCTGACTTACTGTTGGGGACAAAATCAACGAGCACGCCAAAAAGGTGGCACACACAGCCAAATGACTCTTTTTCTATGCGATCTGAACTTAAACAACAACACGTTAATAACGTCCGATCTACGACCTCGAGGCCATAAATGCCACCTGCGACGCATAAAAAACGAGTGAAAGTGACGAGAATGATGTCGAACGATTGATTTTATTGACCTATTGCATTTTTATCCGATTTTATGCGTGTGCTGCAGCGCTGCAACCTGCTTTATTTTATGATCGCCAAAATCGTCAAAATCGTCAAAATCGCACTAAACGCAGCCATAAGCAGCCGATTAAAATCGCCCTTCAAGCCACCACAACCCCTGTAAAGCATGACGAGCTGTATATAAAAGAGTTTCCCTAGATGTGTCTGATTATAATAGTCTTTTTTTAGGCCATAACTTCATTTTCTCTTTAATATACAAAATTATAGTAAAACTGGTACGAAGTATAAAGACTGTATGGCTTTTTGGGGTGTTGAAAAAAAAGAAATTGCTGACAAAGGTAGCTCAAGTATTCTCGTAATAAGGTTTATTTCTCATGTTCAAATTAGACTAAGTAATACCTATATTGGATAGGAAACGAAATACCAACATGTAAGCTGCTGTTCTGGTGTAATCTCTTACACATTTTCTTCAGTTAATATTATTATTACCAGCAGGCCTAGCGCTTACACTGGCTAATTAGCTTATACTTCATTCTCAGGCTATCCTTTATACTGTATTACACTATTACAGAACTTATACGGCTCGGGCGTCGTTCCGATGTTGGTAGTGAGATTAAGTCCCGACATATACGCGGTCATAGGTAGCTATCAGGGCTCATATCCTCTCCAGTACAAGGGCGAGAAGGCATCGTAGCTCCATTCTTGAGAACTATGAGTGGACATCGCGCAAATGAATCTAGCACGGCTAGAAAATGTCGTCACTGCTTTATACCTACTTTGTGTTCAGCAGAACAGTGCATCACACTTCTCAGCACGTATATAAATATATATAACATCACCTAGTCACTCGATATCAAGTCAAGCAAGCGCATAAAATAGAAAAATACACCCCAAATTACGTCTTCTTAAGAGCTATTCCCATCGCCCACAAGCGACGGCCACCATAAGTAGCAGCAGCAGCTCACGTCTTTTGCTTCCTTTCTTGCTGCACGCATTGTATATCTTGTACATCCGATTTCACGTTGTCATGTCTACAGCAATGACCCAAGAAGTGTAGGTACTTGTAGGCGGAGTGAAGCTTGATTGCACTGTGCGTGTATTACCAGACTATTTATTTTATTATTACATAACTTATTTACCTGACTTGGAGAATCAGTAGTACCCCTTCATTTATTTGCTGCAGTGATATGTGAGTGAAAAGCAAAACCATGACTTTGATACCTTTATTTAGGGCTTTGCTCGCGAGTTGGGTGACTTGGTACTTGAGCCTCGTGCTTGAGCCTTTTTCGGCCTCGAGTCTCCCCGCATTATTGCATTTGTAACTTGCATGTATAGCAATGGCCAAGAACCTGGAGACCTCTACTAACCAGGCGAAACAGCCGGCGAAACTATGTTACCTTTGCCAGGAAGTATCGTTCGACGATGGCAAACATCAAATCAATCGTCTAGGCTCACATGCCTTTGGTAAGAATGAGGAAGGCTTGAGGCTTCCAATCGGTACCGTCCGTAATGATGACCTGCCGGAGCTTCTAGTGCTGCAATCCTCCGCCGAAAATGGGTGTGGCTTTTGTTCTTTCCTTCGAAATGTTCTTCTCAAGAGACAACTTTCGTGGGCGCCGAAAATGGTCCAGATTCGAATGACCTTCATTTGGCGCACAGAGCTGGATTATACCTCATGGTACGGCTTAACAGCTCTCGAGGTGGCTATATCCAGCGAAGACGGCTCTGTGGACTGCCAAATTGACCTCGACGTTAGCTCTGAGGATGGTAAGTGGTTAATAGTGCTTCCACTAAACCACGAGCACACTGAAGTATGAGTGAGTATTTCTGCTAACTCCGTGCCATAGAATCTGTGGCAAATTGGCTCCAAATTGCAGGCAGCCCCAAAACGGACGCTCTTTGTGACGAAAATGTCCAGATGCTCAGGAATGAGATAGAGCGTTGTAGCAGGACATGCCACCCTCTTGGAGCCGCTACTTTCTTCCCGACGAGAGTTGTCGATGTAGGCCAGGATGGCTTGTCTTGCCCAAGACTCATCGTGGCAGCGGATGATCTTGGATCGGTACCATCTTCTGCGAGGAGCGAGTTACGCTATGCCACTCTCAGCTACTGTTGGGGAACCAACTTGGACGCTTCCACCCAATTCAAGACGACAACAGAGACGTTGGATGAACATCGCAAGAGCATGCCTCTGTCAAGCATGTCGCAGGTGATGCGAGACGCCATCAATGTCTGCCGTCGCCTTTCCATCACCTATATTTGGATCGACGCAGTTTGCATCCTTCAAGACGACAGGGCCGACTGGGAAGCTGAGAGCCAAAAGATGTGCCAAATTTATAAAGATTCAATAGTAACCATATGCGCGGCGGCTACAACATCTTGTCATGAGAGCTTCCTTGATCGTAAACATTTACAAACATATCCACGCATAACCATCTCTTTCTCTTCCACTATTAATCCCACGATCTCGGGAATTTTTAGTCTATGGGATCGCGATATGCCCAAGACAATGAAGATGAACAAACACGTCGAGGAACTAAGGAACAAGTACTTTATCAAGGACGCTTTATACCTACAAACAGTGCTGAGTTCCTGGGCCATCCGTGGCTGGGTCTTCCAGGAGAGGCTCCTCTCGACGCGGATGCTCCTTTTCGGCGAGGACTTTGTCCATTTCCACTGCCCCGGGGGCTCCGTATCAGAAAATGGCATATCATTAAGCGCCTCTTTCGAGACGTCTCTCGTGGAACGCACCGGCGATCCGAAGGTGCAAAGCTATCTCGGCCAAACAATCTACCAACGCTGGCGTGATTTATCTTATGTGTACGCGTCTATGTCTCTTACTCAGCCCACAGATCGCTTTCCAGCCCTCTCTGGACTGGCTCGTCACTTTGCAGACTTGGTAGGCTTCGCAGACGATGAGTATCTGGCGGGCATCTGGCGCCGTGACTTCTTGAGAGATCTGCTATGGGTGCGCGCGCAACCCATCTCAGAAGATTTGCAGGATTTGTTGCGCCACTTGCAGGCGCCAGAAATATACATTGCGCCCTCCTGGAGCTGGGCAACCCAGGATGCTGCATGCGCTATAGATGTTGGGGGGTTTAGCATCGACAGTGACACATCTGGAGGTCGTGGCCGACGGTCTGAAGTCCAGCAGCTCACAACAAGTGTCGACACCGATGGGTCAAACGTGTTTGGGAGAATCAAGGGCGGTCGGATCCGGCTACGTGGAAAGATTGTCCCCGTCGTATCTAGTCTGGTACATCTAATTGAGGCTGACAACTTGGGCCGAGACGTTTGGAAGACCATGGAGCAGGGCAGGTACACTGCTCATTGCCAGTTCGACTGGAAGGGGATTTCTCTCGAGCAAGAACCAGCGCAGTTGAAGATGCTACTACTTATGAGCGTATGCTCAGACAGAGACTCTTACTATATGACGGTGGATAACAAGGACAGTGGATTTGATGAGGCAGTCGAGACAGCGCTTGCCGAGCACGACGCGGACAAGAAAGGGATGGAAACGTGCGATATCTGCAACCTCCGCGATCACAATCGGCACGCTTGGGGTCTGCTTATATATCCATCAGGAGAACCGGATATTTACTATCGCGTTGGGGTTTTCACATCTCGCGCGCCAAAAACACATACTGGTTGGCATTTTGGAACGCATTTGTTTCGTGAAGCAAATTTTCGAGAAATTGAAATCAGATAAGACTTATTACGGTAAGGAGCTGTAATAAAACATGATTGTTAGGGAACCTTGTAAGGGACGAGTGAGATAAGTCGCGGTAGAGCCTCGCCAATAGACCGCAAATATTACTAAAAAGGCACTATAAAAGGCACTAATGATGTTTCGGCCTGCAAGCATACTAGTGGTCCCGAGGGAGCTGCTGTGTCCCTTATTTCATTTGCCTTTTGACTTAGGCCATTGAAGCTATCATCTCGGGTCTCGTAATGGGCCTTTATACCCCTCTTCGTGAGGAAGTCTGCGACCTTATTCCCTTATACCTCTTTATGCCCTAGCACCTAGGAGATGTAAGTAGTTATCCTGTTTTCACAAGCTAGTTAATGTGACCTAGCTAGCCAGTGAAAGAGAGAGCGGCTAGAAGGCCATACCTTTCGCTGGGAACTCTTCCTATTAGGGGAGGCGCAGTGTGGTAGCAGGTTAGGTGACTTCGAAGGCGTCTTACTTCTTCTATTTTATGGTGATTGGAAGATGATCATGGGGATCCAAGGCGGCTATTTTAAGATGTTGTTAACGTTCGGCGAGTATCGCGAAGGAGTATCCCGACCAGGCGATTGACCCCTCGGTCGGAGGCGGGCGATTGTGCTTTGCGTAACACACCCCTTCACTCCCACACAAGAGATTAAGCCGATTTCTTAGCTGATATAACGTACAACAGCTTTGTCCCGTAGAATCAAAGCAAAGTCACTGTGGATCACCATGACGAAGCGCGCATCGATGAGGTCGTGCTGGTCAAGTTTTTTAATTCCTCTAGACAAAATTAAGAGGAGCCGCTCGCTAAAAACATTTCGCTTCTTGTCCTCTCAGCTTATCTTAGTTTGTATGGTATATATTTTACGCAAAGTCACTACAACGCTCTTGAGACACTCGTTTCTCTAAAGATAGGATATTGAATCCGCGTACATCAGCCTGTACAATACGTAGTATTATTCTCTAGAAGTAAAACGCTTTAATTTGCTAATACTCCTAATACTCGTACTAAATGTCATCCCCAGGGCGAGTACGGGCAAGCCATGATATGTCTTTGTGCTCCATTGCCACAATACAAGTAGGAACTCGCTCTTGGCGGTGTCAGAGACGTAAAGGAGAAAAGTTGGACAACTTGGAGTAGACAACTTTTGTTGAAAAAAAATGGCCACGAGGGGAGGGTGGGCAACGTGGTCGATTTGACGAAGTAATAAATGATGTTATTTCCATTGACGCTGTCCTAGTCTGTGTCGTCGTCAACATGCAAGTTGTTGCAATCTCTACCATATTTGCATTTTCCAATCTGATAAAAGTAGCAAATCTTACGTTCGTTTGCCTCGGAATTGTTGAGATAGCTTGCTGTTGCCGATGAAATTTTGGTCGAGACAGAGCTAGTACGAGGAGAATGGTAAGATGTTGCGTTTAGAGGTGTTGGGTGGAACACGCCAGTAAGCTCTTCAATTCCCATGCCCAGTTTGGTGTATTCATCATGAAATTTTATACCAGGCGAGGTAATGAGTGTGAACCTCTCGTTGTTGCCGATATGCGTTGTCAGATCAGAAATGTATCCAACGTCATGACAAGCCGCAAAGTAAATGTGTTTGCACTGAGAGTTTTCCGCGTACAGGTTGAGCATGGCGCGCAGCTCAAAGTCGGCATTCTCTTTCCACTCGCCAGCATCAACGAAGTCAAAGAGGCCGTATGACCTATTGAAGCTAGCGACAAAGGAAGAGAGGGAGCGCTTCTCAGGGCCAGCGAGACCTGCTTTGTGGAGCGTCTTTGATAAACCAACAAGATTCGCCCATACGCGCACCATAATTTGACAGTGGTCGAGGCCCTTGATCCGGAGACTAGTCCTGATGGATTCGTTGAGTAGCTGCGCTGCACTACGACCGCCATCGACACCGTTGCTCACTAGATTCCCGTTGAAGACGTAGCCATCGCCATCGATCAAGACGAGCACAAAAGGATTTCGCTCCTGGCCTTTGGCAATCTGCTTGTACTTTTCCCTCGAGTCCCGCTCCTCCTCATAATCGCTCTTCAGGCGCCTGTAGTCTGCAATCAAGGCTGTGTACCGATCTAAATGTCTGGAAGCGCATTGTCCGTGCGAAAGTTGGCGAGTTGCTGTGCTGCTCTTTCAAGTTCACCGTCGTTGAGCATTTCGTCGTTGGGGCGATGAGTTGTTTGGAACATCAATATGAGGGGTGAGGATGGCAGGTGGACTTGGGACTATTAAGAGTACCTCTAGCTTTACAACAACAACATTCCCCTGCATGAAACCCTATAAGATAATCTATCAGCCTCCTTGATCCCCAGCAGTTTTGATCAAGTGAGATTCTGCTGGTTACGTGCTTTCCGTGACGCGGTCGTAGAAATGGGTCGGCATTAACCCCACCATCGATGGTTTACCGCCAACCCTAGAGCAGGGGTCAGAACATCGAATAGATACTATTATACATGTATGTACCTTGTATTGAGGCCACTGTGTTGGACTTGCTTCGACCTGCTTTCTTCTTCTTCTACGGCTTTCTATTCTATTCTTCCCCTTTTCTTGTCCTACTTCGTTTTTCGGTTTTCTCTCTTCCTTTACTTGACCCGCTAGAAGTTTTCATTGTTGTTGATATATGATACCAACTTTATTGTCACGTGCCATTATTCCTTTTAGCTACATGTACTTCGTAGCCTCAACACAGATCTTAAGAGCCCATTAGAAGGCGATCAAAGAGTACCTCCTATCAAAACTCTAAACCATTGCATACATCATGGATACTATGGCCAAAACTCTACCTTAGCCCTTTTCTAAAGCTGCTATCCAGCAACTATTGCGCACCAAGGGCCTCCCCAGAAGTAATGGCCTAATACTATAGTACATGTATCTACCTCATCACTTTCCTGCCTCTCAGCCATGGTCCCAGGCTGGAAGGCAACAATGCTGGGGTTCATTGCGTAATTTCACATATCAAGAATGACCTTGTGAAATGCTTCTGCAACATATTCCACATTATGTTCCGTCACTACGGGCATATTAACTTCGGTACAAACGAGCTCTACTGGATTTCGATACTCACAGCCTGTCATGGATATTCTTCCCGAGGGCAGGAGATATACATGGTACTCTTCTCGCAGTATGCGGATTTGATTCGGCTGCAAATTGGTCATCGAGAACATCCCAATCTCTGTAGTGTTAGCCATGCCCAACCACTGCATCTCAAAGCAGTGTAAGTGACTCACATCTGTCAATATATGATCCCATTGGCCTGGAGTTTGACGTTTTTGAAGTCCGCCTACTAGCCTTTGTCGCATCGATCTCATGCGATCACTCATCTGGCATAAATCGTGTTGCCACTGCAGCTTTAAGTCCTTATTTCCTAGCACCTTTGCTACGATTTTAGAGCCATTTATGGGGCAAGTTGTAATCTCAGCGCGAGATAGACGTGTGAGCATGCTGACGACTTTTGTTCGGGTGTCATCTGTTCGGCATACGACGTGCAGCACGCCTATACGCTCCCCATATAGACCAAAGTTCTTAGAGAAGGATTGCGCCACCAACATCTCTAGTGAAGTATTTCGGAAGAAATATCTTACGGACCAAGCATCTTCATCCAAATCTCCAGTTGCAAACCCCTGGCTGTGTGTGAATTAGCTCTTGAGCTGTTGAGATTACGGGTGAGTCTGCATACTAGGCAAGATCAAAGAACGGAATAAGCTTCTTCTGTTCGCAAATACTGGCAATGGCCTTCCACTGCTCTTTTTTGAAGTCTCGTCCTGTGGGATTGTGTGCGCAGCCATGCAGAATTACAACATCGCCTTCTCTAGCCATGGAAGACAGAGTAGATATGGCGCCTTCAAAATCGATATCCGATATTTCCTTATTGAAGTAAGGATACTTCTGACGTTTGATATCGGGGTCTGCAAGTTTCCAAATTTCCTCGTGATTAATCCAAGTGGGATCTGAGATCCAGACTGTTTGAGGGCGGATAGTTTTTGCTAAAAACAAAGCACCTAGGTGATTTGCTCCGGTGCCCGCGATGGTCTGGATGCTTGCGATAGTACTTGCATCCTCAGGTGTTGTATCGAATACAAGCTTTTGGGCACCATCAAGTAGTTCAGCATGGCCCAAAATAGGTAAATGTTCGTGGTCAGCAGTCAGGTCATTCAGTAACTCTTGTTTGGCCTGGATATCATTAGTAGAGGTTTTCTTTTTACTGAAGCATGGTGATATACGTTACCTTCCGTACCGACGGCAAGATCCAGGGCCTTGCATCCTCATCACGATAGAAGCCTGGACTAAGATCAACTTTCAACGGTGAATGATCCGCCTTATATGCATCAATCAAGGCGAAGGCGGCATCTGGTGGTGCTTCGGAAAGGCTGGCAAAGTGAGACATTGCTGCGAGATACAAAAGCGGCTCCACAGGGAATACAGAATTAGATGTGTTATACATGGTTCAGTATTTTGCGCGCATTTATATCCATCCTTAATCGCACACCATGTGGCTGGTCGTTCATCTCGCCGTGTCGTGTTTCGGCAACTTAACTAGTTCGCCGATATCTAACGCAGGCCGTATGTGGAGAGCTCTGGAAAGCAAGCACGGTGATGGCATCTGATCCCCGAGATAGAGAACCGTGCGGCTCTACGTAGGAACCTCTTTTTATAAACTTAACCATATGAAAGGGTGGTTAAAAGCCCCCTTCTTTCTCAGTCCATTTTGGGATTGGTTTTATTCATCTGGCTCTTTTCTCATATCTGAATCATATATCAGGCGTTCCATCTTTCACTTCCTTTGTTGTTTCAATTGCTCATCAACTAATACAACCTATACAATGAGTCAAACCAGTGCATTGGATCGACTTTGTGCTCTAGATACTAATACGGTATCTGATGCCTTGGATTTCCTTAACCTCAAAGGAGCCACATTTGGCTTACAACCACTATGGGACTGCCCCAAGATCATAGGACGCGCTAGTACAATAAAGGTTGGCCCAAAGACGGAAACAATGCCCACTACCCATCTCATTACTCCAGTGATAGATGCGGTTACTTCAGATGATCGAATTCTTGTCATCTCTGGTGGCACAGATGGTATCTCCTGCTGGGGCGATATCATTGCTAATGCCTCGAAAATAAAGCGCATTCGTGGTACGATCATCGATGGTATGAGCCGTGATATAGATGGAAGCCGTGAAATCGGCTATCCAGTTTACGGCCGGGGCGTCACCATGATTAGCGCGCGCAATCGATTGATACAAATTGAGTCGGGCAAGCCTCTGCAGATGCGAGGCGTTACAGTCCATCAAGACGATTATGTGATCGCCGACAGGTGCGGCACTGTGTTCATACCAGCAAAGCACATCGAAGAGGTCCTAGATTTTGGCGAGAAAATTCACCGTCGTCAGAGCCTCATGGTCCAAGCTATTCATGCAGGCCAGCCCGTGTCACAAGTGATGCACGACAAGCAATTCGAAATTATCAGCGACATGGGTGGCGCAAGCGTGCCGTCAGCAGCAGTGAAATCACCCTACCCGCAGAATCCCAAGAAAGCCAATGTCGAAGACCAAGAATTAGTAGCGCTATTTAGGGACTCAGATACTCCCGCAGTTTCTGACGCGCTTGATAGACTTGGAATCCCCGGGCAGGCTCTCAACATTATGCCTTTAGTGAATTATAAGAAGGTAACTGTTGGGCCTGCCTTTACTGTACGTTACGTACCTGCAAGTGATCCGCCTGGGAGTGTTGGAAACTTCATTGATGACGCTGCTATCGGGGATATTGTAGTCATCGACAACGGCGGACGCACCGATTGCACCGTTTGGGGCGATATAATGACACAGTATGCCGGTTTACGGGGCATTGCTGGGTCTGTCATTGATGGTGTGTGCCGCGACGTTAACCGTGCCATCACTGATGATTATCCTCTTTTCACGGCTGGACGTTGGATGCGGACTGGCAAAGATCGGGTTCAAATAGGAGGCATCAACGAGCCAATCGGCATTGGCAAAGTCCGTGTCAAACCTCGGGACATTGTTGTTGCCGATGCAAATGGTGTTGTTATTGTTCCACGAGATCGCGCCCGTGAGGTGGCCGAGATCGCGCAGAGAATCGAGAAGAGTGAAGCTAGTATCCGAGAAATGATTGCCGGTGGACTCACAATTGCAGTGGCGAGAGAAAAACTGGGTTACCATACCTTGCAACGCAAAGAATGAAGATGGACTGTATTAAATTTAGAAAGCTGCCCAATTGACATACACGTAACAATTCTTCTATAATGATACTGTTTCACAATACAGCTGATGATCTGAGTTGTAGTTTATAAGATGGGCCTGTAGTTTTGTTGATTAGTTGCCCATAGCATTTAAAAGACGTCGTCTTAGCCTTAGTGAACACGTTGTGCAAAATAGTCATGAACTTCCTGAGCCGTGACTATGCGGGCAACTCGCATCTACCGGCCTCTGCTCGCCTCCTAAACAGACCAAATGCATCATACTTAGCGGTGTCCAAGAGGTCCTGCTTGGCATTGTATCAACATAGTTCTTAGCAATGAAAAATAACTATTGAAACTGTAGGTATTCCGCTATATCATCTAAATAAAGAATGTTTTCTTGTACATGCCCATATACCCACTGTAGCGATGCATGGGCAAAAGTTGGTTCAATCCAAGCTGTTAACATGTGAACCGATCGGCTATATCTTGACCATTTAAATAACATATTCCCTACTTCTCATAGAAGCAATCAGGAGCGTGCAATTAGCAGCTCAGTCGTATACCAGTTTTGAATAGCCCGTATATCATAACTCAATGCTATGGTATCGAATACTTTTAAATGCTCCCTGCTCGATACTCCGTCATTCGATAGTCGACCAACCCACTTGCCATGTTTTCGCGCCGCCACTACAATCTTTTCGATAGCATCGACGAACTCGGGCTCATCACCTTTGGCAGGCACATATCCAAGGATTGACAGGGCCAAGTCGTTTGGTCCAATAAAGATCATATCTTGCGGTACGTCAGCACACTGGTTATTAGGACTCGAGGCGACTGCAACACTAACCGACTCCTGGCACAGCACATATAGCGTCTACATTCTCGACACCTCTTCTTGATTCAATTTGAATACACGTGATGAGTGTTTCGTTGGCTGTTTTCAGGTACGTTTGGATATCAATACCATGAGCGATGGCCGGAAATGCTGAGCCTTGGCCTCGAAGCCCTTGTGGAGGAAATTTTGAGTTGTTTACAACAGTAATCGCCTCTTCCGCAGTATTTATTTGGGGCACAACGATTCCGCTAGTTGCTGTTAGTGATGGAATGGGAGGATTCATGCCACTTACTGTGCTCCTGCGTCCAAAGCTCTTTTTATCAAATCCGCGTGAGTCATCCTGAGACGGACAAGTGGTGACACTCCAAGGGCAGCGATAGCGGCGGTAGAACTATGCATGGAGTCGTCACTGATATGGCCATGCTCGCAATCAATGATGATACCCTTTACAATCGTTAGTAAGAAAGTATATATATACAAGGGTGAGCGGTACTTACATCGACTCCAGTTTGGGCTACAATTTGAGCTGTGCGAAAAGATGGAAGCCCCAGAAATGTCATAATAGGTTTTGAGTTAGCTCGAAGGGCATTGAGGAGACGCAGTCGTGAGTTTTGAATTGAAGTCGTCATGGCTGATGCGTCTGACATTACCACAGGCAAGTTCGACGATGCACCAATCCAAAAGAAAATAATGGACAATACTGATCTATAGTAAAATGAGCGGCAAAAGTGGTTGCTAAAGTGATTAGTGCAATAACTTTCACAATAACTAGAAAGGTGGTTCTACAAAAACGCAATGATTATTTGGAGAGGTGTTCGTTCTGATGTTGGAAACTGTTGGGCAACTTTCAGCCAAATGGACGCTGCAAGCTACTAATAGGTAGTAAGAAGAATAGAAGCCGCGGGAATCAGGGTGCATAATCCAAGTCAGCATTCCCAGACTAACTTTCGGCTACAAGCTCGTGCATGTGTTACAATCTCATCATCTTTGGACCTGGCTATGGGCGCTGAGGGGGTTGCCCGTTGTCAGATCTCGGTCTGGGTGTCATCAAGCCGAAAATTTCGCCTCAATAGGATTAGAGTCTCACTGGGGCCGATTCTTCGTTTTTTCGTTACTAGTAACTAGTTTGCTAATAAAAAAACGAATACTATTAGTTTTGTTTTATTCAACCTACTAACGAAACGAAATCTAATTATAAAAACGAAATTCGTTTCGTTACTAAGAAATTCGTTAATAGTAAATAAATTGGTTACTAATTTACAACCCTGAATTAACTAGTCCAGCCCGTATCTCGGGTAAATTTGTTATAGCCCGAACCTAGTTTGACGCAGCCAACTCACTTCTGTAAACCTGCGTATTGCCCTCAGCTGCTTGAGTCGAATGTATCCCGGGCACTATAAGCGATGGCCGGTGCATTGGACGAGCCGGACCAACATCGCTCGGCTGGTACTCCAGCAGTGGCGAAAGCCCCATATGCGCCTCGGGCAAGAGCAACTGCGTAGGTCAAATCTGCACCGTCGGCGAAAACCCTGTTAGACGGTTATTACTAACCCCTCAGGATGCCAATAGCTGCCGTAAATGTCACTTGCGAAGAGTGAAATGCTCAGGAGGGAACCCTTGTAGTAATTGCAGACGAGCCAATGAGACAGCGGAATGCGTTTATCCTCAGAAGGATAGATTGGTAAAAGTTAGCCAGCAGTAAGTTGAACCGACCGTTGCAAAACTACCGAATTAAACGAACAGGGATTGATGCTAACCTGACAGATACATCGATGACTTAATTGCAGAGAACCAAGCACTTCAATGTCGAGCATCTTCGCCCAGGCCACGTCATGATTCACAGCATGCGAGCGGAGTAGGGACAGAGAAAATCACAGAGCGAAATGTCGCAGTGACATCGTCACAAGCCCCAGAGTTGACGAGCACTCCTTGGTTCATTGATATAGCTGTCCCTCATACCCCCATCCTTCTCTCTGAGGCCTCAGATTCGGCATTTGCGACACGTTTCCGCCAGGCCATGTCTAGCTCTGAACACTGCCATTTTCCTCGAGTAAGTTATCCAACAGAGGACCAAATCCTGGTCCTGGGTGACGCTGCTTGCGAGTGGCCTAGTCCGCCGCAAGCGCGTCTCCTGGTGAATGCGGCATTGAAGTGTCTTGGGCGTTGGCACCACATTGTTCGCAGCAGTGTTATCTTGGAAGAGCTTGAGAAAATTTTACAGCATCCCAGAGCAGTGGGATGCCAGATCCAGAGCAAATTCTGGACATTGTTTGCAATTGGAAAGACATATTCAACTCGAACGTCAGCTACACCTGGAGCTTTCCCTGGTCTAGAATACTTTGCCAAAGCGACAAAAATTCTCCGTGTCATCAGTGAGCGCCCAACAGTTGAAATGGTCGAGACGTGTCTTCTTTTGGTATGACATTTATCTTAGTACAAATATGCCGGAACTCATGCACTAACTACTTCTTACAGTCTTATTATTCACTTTTTCTAAATAGACGACACTCTGCTTATAGCCTGGCTGGCTCCGCAGTGCGTACTGCTATTATTATGGGACTCCACTTGAACGTCCCCGAGCCTCTCCTCACGGATCAGTTCGCACGTGAACATAGAGTCCGAGTTTGGTGGACTGCTTATACGTTCGACAGAATGTGGGCCACGAAGTTGGGATATCCAGTGGCTGTTCAGGACAGCGATATCGATCTCGATCTTCCATCGAATAAGCTCTCACATAGCGACTTTACAGATTGCTCCTATTCTGTAGCTATGATAGGTCTAGCAAAGATATCTGGAATTATACTTAACTCGATATACGGCAAGAGTTCTCAGAAGACGGCACTATCTCAACGAGTTCACGATAGCTTGTCTGCACTGCGACAATGGCTCAAAGACCTTCCGCCATCACTGCAGATTGACCCAACGAAAAGCAATATGGCAGAACAACAGGCAGAATCCTTGCATCTACGGTTCAATCAAGTAAGCGCTTTTTCCCCCAGTGATTATTGGTAATGTGCATGAATAACACGATCTTCAGCTCGTGATCCTGGCCACTCGCCCAGTCTTACTCCACGTTTTTCGTACACGCTTCAAGGTCATGGAAACGGGAGACGCGCCGGACATTCCTGGTTCAGCAAGTACCCTCTCAGACGCCTGCGTACGATGTGCGAGACACTCGTACCAGATCCTCACCGACTCTTGGATCAACGGAACGTTTATGATGTTTGACTATTTTTATACGCAATATCTCTTCACAGCGGCAACAATCTTGGCAATCTCAAGTCTGTTGAACCAAAGTGACAGCCAAAGTGATAGGGAGCTCTTTGACACGGCGGTACAATTTCTCTCACAACTGAAGGAAAATGGGAATTTCGTGGCTGCCGAGTTTAAGCAACATGTGGATGCCATGAAGCTTTTCTTTACATCTGAAGAGGATAAATTACAGAGGAGACGCGGAGATAACACATCTATGCAGTTTCAGAACAATGGAGGCATCACAGGCGGTGGCTCTGCCTCGCTGCTTGCACCGCAAGATATAGCTGCAGACATGGTACTATCAGAACCATTTTTCCATGATCTGCTCGAACAGCCAATTCCCGATCTGGATTTTATTGACGCCTCATTGACTATAGATGGCACACAGGGACTCTACTGGTCGATGATGACCTCTGGAACCGATTCCGAAACGTTTTCTTAAGGCTATAATAGATAAAATGTGATTCTAAGGTAGCCTGTCATTTAACTGTATATACATCGGTTCCTCGACTACTGCTCGAGTATTTGCCCCTTGCTCGTGCCATTGGATTGCTGGCCGTTAGCTCTGTGAATAACATTCTGAATAGCAGCCCACATAGCCAGAGGGTTAGAATACATTGGGAAATGGCCTGCACTGGGGATCTCGACCAGCTCAACTCCAGCGGCTTCCAATTTTGGGAGATACGAAAGACTCGCGTGCTGTTCGCCAAACATAAACGCCTTTTGGAATGGAAGGGCTAAAAACTTGGCTAGTAGACTGCCGCCGTCGGATAAATGCACCATGGATTCAAAGATTCCTCTGATAGCACCAACTTGAACTCGTTGCCGAATTGAGGCCGCATACAATGCCGCGGAGTAGAACGGAGACTGACGGCAGCGGAGGATGAAATCGTTCAGAAACTCATCCATATCCTCGCTGTGCCAGTCGAATATTTGTCGGCTGATGAAGCAATCCTCAGGCGCAAGATTCCCTTTAATATTGACGAAGCTGCGGATAGCCTCGGGTTTGCGGCAAGCCAGTTCAAGGGCAGTTAGGCCACCCATGGAATGCCCTACAACATGAAACTCAAGGATTTGGAAATGATGCAGTACCGCCTCTGCCGTTTTAACAAGAAAGCTGGTGTTCACTTTGGACAGATCTTCACACCAGCTGTCGCCGCACCCAGGAGCATCATACGCAAGAAATGACTGTCCAGAGAAAGCGGCATGAAATCGGATATCAACATAGTCTTCCTTGGAACTGCCCCATCCGTGTAGAAACAGGATAGGTATCGAGGTAGAATTGCCGAGACGTCGGAAGAGTGCTAAGTCGATTGACGTACCATCAATTTCTAGTCGGAGGCGCTCATGCGTAACGCCTAAATTAGGCAGTTCGGGTGTAATGTCCGACATTCCGCAACTTCTTCTCTTGTTCTTGAATACATAGATTGTTTTCTGCGTCGTGGTCCTTCTCTTAACATGGAGATGCAAACCAAGTTATTATATAGAACTCCGGCCGTGTGGGTCCGGGGCTGCCTTGGAAATGAGTGATCGCTTTCGGCGAAGTGGTTATTACGCCGAACCGCACTCAAGGCCGGCAATGGTGCCCACAGAAATATTTGTCCTATGTTACCTACCACCGGAATCTAATTTGGGTCTTCTCTAAAGAGCTTCTGAGCATCTTGCTGCGACTAGATACGGTACCGCAGTACAGCTGCCAACCAAGATCATTTAGCGTGTTCTCTTTTGTTTGGCTTGTGTGTGGTGGCACTGCCAGCATGTATCGCAAATGCTGCGGTATTATTATCCAGCCCCATAGCCATCATTGCTACACAATCCTAACGTGGCAACATTGCGATCGAGCGTACGTCGAGTAGCATAATCCATCGTTAACAGTTTTGGTCCTGATCAATTTCGCTGCCGCTCTCATGTAGAATAGAAGTTGCAGACAGCTCTATTAGAAGGGCCTTTTCCTTCCGTCTAGATAGCTCCCGAATTTAAGCATCAATTCCTCTATCAATACGGAGTAGTATCCATAACTATCCTGGCGATCCATGTTGAATCGTCGATTTTCAGTGATTACCTTAAGCAATTTATGCCCCACTTCGGAAACTCTGTTGCTTGCTGCTGGCTTGACTTTGTAATTTTCTCTCCCCAACCTCATTCCCTCCATCTCTCTCCGATTACTCTGAGGGCATACATACTAAACTCTTTCACTATCCCTCTATACCAACCTTATGTATACGGCTTTGCCTGTTCAAGGCACCAGTCATACCACTTCTCAGCTATACCTGTCCCACCCTCCGAAATGCTGCGAGATCCCTCGTCAAGATCAGACCGAATTTTAGCAAATCTACCCCAAGGAATGACTAACAATATCGTTAGTTTATATACCATACAATAGAACATGGTTAACTACTATAAGTGCCTGATTCAGCTAAAGTTATATCAGGCGAGAGCCCACCAAATAGCTCCGTATATGCACCGTTGATGGCCGGATATAGAAATGCTGCGTTCACAACCTTGAAGGCAAGGCCCGGGTGGTGTCTCTGAAGGTCTGACTTGAGATTGCCGGGATTCAATGGCTGTAAATCACGTTGAGTTATCTGTGGCAGAGAAATGGATCATCTTAACTCACCATGCTGATAATGCCCTCATGCTTATGCCTTCTGGCATATTCAGTACCTTGATAGTAGACTCCAGCTTTGCTTACACTATACTTAGTATACTGGCTTTCATGCCTCTCTGAATAATCCATATTCTCAATATTAACGCCACCTGCAGGAGACCTCTCCGCAGTAAGTGAGCTGACCCATATTACCCTAACGCAACCCTGCTTGCCAACAGTAGAGTAGTTAGATGCCGTCTTCGCAAGAAGAGGGGTGAGAAGCTCTGCAAAATGGACAGCGCTAATATTATGCACACCAAGTTGTAGCTCATAGCCCTGTTTTGTCTTGGAACCTGCAGGTGGATGCATGACGCCAGCATTGTTGAATAGAACATCAAGACTTTTGGCCGAGGAGAGAAACAATTTTGCTGCTTCCGTTACAGACTCGAGATCGGCAAGATCAAGCTTCAAAAACGTCAAGTGACCGGTCGAAGAAGGATGTGCATTGCGAATGGAGTTGATGGCTGCCGTAGCTTTCTCCTCGCTGCGAGCTGCAACGTAAACTGCTGCATGTTTTGCATACAGTATTGTAGCAAGCTCTTTGCCGACCCCGGTGTTCCCACCAGTCACAATATAGACCTATTAATTCCGAGTTAGAAATTGCGATAAGGCACTGTTTTAAGTATCCAGTGATCATCGGAAGGGAAAGAGAGGAGGGCTTGCTTTTCCGGACAAGTTTCCGACGTTTTCCTCTGTGAAATTCGGCTTAGGAGGTCGCATCTGAGTTAGCCATGCCGTTGCCATGGCTAGAGAATCTCAGAGTCTTGGATAAATGAACACAAAGAGCCCAGACTAAACAGTAGTTAAAGGGGTAGTCCGCAAAGAAACGGTGCACACATCTGCAGATAAAAAGCAGCTTTATAAAGATTAAATCCAAGGCCACTTATCACACTACGAGGCTATACGAGGAAAGAGAAGCGTTGACAAAGCTTCGGAGTAGTAGAATCCAGTTCCGTCGGTGGTGTTCAGGGGGCAAGCCGACCTTCATATTAGCAAATTCGTCAAAATCGTCCGAAAACTGGGATGAAATGACCATGGACCAGACTTTTGTCCCAAATTGGTCGCCGGGTCTAATCTGGCTTACGACATGCACATTGAACCACGGTGTTTGTCCTGGACGTGAGTCTGACAAAGAACCTCGGTAACCCAAAAATCTATTATCCCGTGAGATATATTGATCACTGGCCCGATCAAGCGGCCGCTCTGGGTGGATCAAGCGGCCGACGCTCCGGGGGCGGGACACAAAAACCCAACGGAGCTTCAGCTTCAGACACTAGAATCAAGAAAGAAAACGTCACGCGACAAACACTCACACGCTACTAGTAACTACCCTATCGCGTCTGTCAACATAGGACCCTGACCTTAGGTGTTTGGCGGCCGATCTAAGCCTTGACAAGCTATCTCGCGAATTCGACCCAGGAAAAACAAGCTACGAGCTTGTGGTGAGGCTCTGTCCTCACGTCGTTACCGAGTCAGGCTGCTGACAGTCCCTCATCTGCAGCAGGCCAAATACCTGCGGCAGATCCAAGACGCCATAGATCCACCCAAATTGGTCACTCTGATGCCGCTAGCTGACGGTTGTGAGAATGTCATGTGCGACGCTTGGGTGTTGTGAACGGTGTGAATGTGGACCGGTTTCCGACGGCGGGAGCGTGGTCCGTGTCCGTGTCCAGCCCCAGGTAACCCGCACTCATAAATGAAAGGGTACAACGAACCATCTCCACACAAAACTTGTCACAACATTCCATCTATCGAATACCTGTTCCTCGCTAGTGGTAAGATGTCGAGTTCCAGTTCAGTACCCCGAGCATGCAGGAACTGCAGTGCGGCCAAAGCTAAGTGCACGTGGACCAGCACGTTTAAGTGCGAGAGGTCTGAGTCTCACTACGAGGGTGTATTGTCATCACAGGACTGACATTTACAGGTGTAATCGTCTGAAAAAGGACTGTAATACTCAGGTTCTGAGTCGACAGGCGAAAATCTCGCGAGCTGCGTATGCTCTCTATTTGAGTTCGTTCGAATTGGCTGCTAACTAGGATCATAGCCAAGTGGCTCAGATAGATAAGAAGCTGGATCGGTTGATATCAATTCTTGGTGCGAGCCACCAGCTGCCTCTGAACTTAGCGGAATTAGCATCGGACTCTGAAATAATACCAAATGCCTCATACAATGCCAGTCCGCCGGCGGCAGGGTCGTCTGAGAGTACTACCAAATCCATTTCTACGAGGCCCGATTATCAATACGCATGTCCTTCGGAGGCTGCAGTCCTGGTGTCTAGCTCTATCATCGACCAAGTCCTTAGAAATGCTCAGGCAAACAAGCTGATAGAGTTTTACCGCAGCTCCCTGGCCTTCCATACCCCTTTTATACTTATACCAGGGGAGAAGACGGCGCAGGAGCTATATAATGACAGCCCTTTCCTGCTTCGAGCAATGCTCTTTTCTGCATCATACGACAACCCTTCACAGCAACAATACTTCGAAAAAGACATTATGAAGTATATTAGTGACCACTTGATCCTCGAAGGAGAGAGAAGCATTGACCTACTTCAAGGTTTACTCGTATACATTACATGGTAGGTCAACATGCGTCGGATGTTGCACACATGGCTATCCACTTGCGAGGCACTTGGTGCTAGGGGCTGATTATATTACAAGGTACCACTATCATAGGTCAGGGCCTTTCCAAACTACATTACTGCTGCAGCTAGCGTTGGCAACCTTGAATGATTTGGGCTTAAGCAGAGCATCTCCGGCCAGAGAGTCCCAGGATACACTCCTCAATGAGATTAAGTATCCGGAGCAATGTGCTCCCAAGCTAGACCCATTGTCATATGCCAGCTGCAGAATGACCTTGGGGTGCTTCTACCTATCTTCGAGCGTATGTGGCGGCCTTTCTGTGGCGATTTCACCTTTTTTTTGCATGCAACTAACGTCGGAGCAGCTTACTGCGTCATCTTTCAAGCTTGATCCAATGAGGTATACAAGCTATATAGGCGACTGTGTACAAAAACTGGCCCCATCAATTGAATGTCATACGGGTTTGATCCTTGCTCAGATGGTCAAACTTCAAAAGATAGTCCTAGACGCACAATCCAGCAGCTCAGGACGCACTCCGTCTCAAAAAGGGCAAGCAAGGATGTATGTAAAGATATTTCAGAAAGCACTACGAGAATACGAGTCGGCCCTTCCCATGACTCTTCGACAGGATAGTAAGCTTCTGCTATTCTCGTATCCGTTGGTCAAATACTAACGCATACGTGCATGCAGAGTCACTTCTCTTGCACTACCATACCGCAGAGATTCACATTTATCAAGTCGGTTTACATATGACATTCTCAGCGGAAGAGGTCATAAGCTTTGAGCGTATGGATATCTTATCTGCGTGTTTGTCAGCTACAAAAAGCTTCTGCCACGTCTGGTTGTCACTACCGCCGTCTATGTACCACACTTTAACACTGGTCCACTTCGGGCAACTGACACGAGCTCTCCTGGTGATGGTCAGACTCTGCGTGTTTGAGGCAGAGGATTGGGATGCATCTCAAGCAAGGCAAGCCGTAAACATGCCAGCAGTTATTGACAAAATGATTTATCGTATGGAGTCGGCAGTAGTAGCTCTTGACGGTAACGAGATGTTACCATGTCCCTTTACGAGATCTGCGAAGAGTCTCAAACTAGGCAAGGCTTGGTACGAAGCAGAAATTCGAAAGCAGTCTGCTGTGGCAGATTTGAATATGCACGTTTATGGAGTAAGCCTGGATACTACCCTTCTGTGGGATCATTTTCACGGAGATGTCGCGCATCTCGAAGAGGGATAAGCCATCCATAGACAGCCCAGTCAGACGAAACCGGTGTGCAAATACACCCGGCCGACGATACAAGTCACCTCAAACCCGCAGTAGGCGGGTTCTGTAGGAAGGTTATGAATTACAAAGATAACTTTCCGCTTTCTCAACATTTAGTGAGTTATTTAACGGGAAACGTTGAGGGCAGGGGGGAGGCTCCGGACCTTGCCACCGGAAGCGGGATCAAAGGTGCCCGCTCCGATACGGCTAATTTCAATTATAGGGCCCGGTGACATCGGGCCCTTGGTGTAATATACAACGTATCGCCGAAGAAGCGGTCGGAAAGCTGGGGTGTAAAGACTGGCATTGCATGTATAAATATGGCTCGATAGGCTGATCGTATCTAAGAAGACAAGCAACTCCATGACACCAATTCAATAAAACCACCTCTCTTCCAAAATATGTTCTAGGCCTAGGCTTCTAGGCTTCCCTATCTTTAGCTCTGCCCTCATCATTTGTTAAATACAAGGCTTTTCTATACTGATCATGTTAGATCGTTTCATTGTTCTACTGCTCACAGTTAGCTTGGGCTGTATCATACTCCCTGCTGCATCTGCCGTTCCCCCGCCCATTGTCGACCTAGGCTATGCTGTACATCAAGGCACTTCCAACGAGGTGATCGCCGTGTAATCTACAAGCGAAGGAATGGGATGACCTGCTGACAACAATTGAAGGCCGCTGGATCTCAATATTATAATTTCAGCAACATTAGATACGGCGCACCACCTGTTGGTGACCTGCGCTTCGCTGCCCCTGCGCTCCCGACAACAAGGGACAGAAAATTAAACTTGGGCCGGCAAGGCGTTATTTGTCCTCAAGCCTCTTCATGTAAGCTAGATTAGTATATTCGAAAAGCAAATGGCTTACAATTACAGTATGGCTGGAAATAATGTCGCCGGCAGTAGTCGGGGCGGTCTTATCTGGCCAACCACTGGCGAATATTACAAGCCAATCTCTCCCTAACCCTTCCAAGTTGAATAAATCGAGTTTTCCGCCACCTGATCCACGAACGTCCGAGGATTGCCTATTCCTCGACGTAATTGTTCCGACGAGAGTCTATTCTAATCGGTGGAGCAATAGCTTGGGTAAGTACAACGGAGATATTACGAGCAAACTGTAGCAATTTCTGAGACTAATTTTATAAAGCTCCCGTCTACGTTAATATTTTTGGTGGTGGATTTGTGATTGGCGATAAGAATTCTCAAGGCGACCCAGCTGGTATCTTAGCGAGCAGTGACGATAACATGATCTATGTCACATTCAACTACCGGTTAGGTCTCTATGTATAGTATTCTCTTCCTTCCCGTAAAGATGAACAAATAGACTAATTTCTTCAGGGGTTCTTATCTGGGCATGAGGTTGTCGCAAACGGAACTGCAAATGCAGGTTTATATGACCAAGAATTAGCTCTTCATTGGGTACAGAAGTATATCCACCTCTTCGGCGGCGACAAAGATCAAGTTACCATTGTTGGTGAGTCTGCAGGCGGGTCTTCAGTTATGCATCATATCACATCATACGGTGGACTTAAGGGAAAAGCCTCCTTTCAGCGGGCCATCGCGCAGAGTCCTGGGTTTCACCCTGTACCCGGTAATGCAGAGCAAGAAGCAATGTATGCCAAAACTCTGGCATCCGCATCACAAATTACGGGAAAGAACATTATTAGCCTTAGTGGACTCCGCGGCCTCTCTGAAGCAGACTTATACTATACCAACTGCCTTGTTGTGGCAATCTCGATCTACGGGCTCTTCAGCTATGGTCCCGTCGTAGATGGGAAAATTGTGCCCCGCCTTCCAGGGGAACTTCTTCTGACTGGCCAATTCAACAAAGGGCTACAGGTAATGGTGGGTCACTCTGCGGACGAAGGGCTCGCATTCTCAAACCCGTATATCCAGAATAACGGTGACTTTGACAACTACCTAAGGTCTGTTTTCCCATCTACAAGACAAGAGGTCATTGATTATATGAGCGGCGTTTTGTATCCACCCATATTCGACGGGACTCTTGGATACACAAATCAACTCCAAAGGGTTGACCTCATCTTAAGCGAGTTCGCTTTTACCTGTAATACGCGGTACCTGGACGTCGCATTTAAGAATAAGACGTACTCGTACTTATTCAGCATTTGGCCAGCACTGCATGGGCAAGATAACCCGTACTGTAAGTCTTGTTTTCGACCACTACCCCCATCACAGATCAAAACCCTAACGTCCGTTTGCTTTATAGTGTATTTTCCCGACAGTGCTTGGATGTTGGAAAACGGGGTACCGGTAAATTCTACACTTGCAAAGATATTCCAAGGCTATATTACCAACTTTGTGAGGACGGGAAATCCGAATCGGGGGGGTCTACCGTTTTGGACTCAGTATGGCTCCAATTCATCTGTACTGAGCATGAACGTCGATGGCTTTTTGCCGGCAAAGGACACTGTGGCTAACGAGCGTTGTGCTTGGTGGCAGCAAGCTCTATATTATTAGTCAGCGCAAAGTTGAAGCTATATTACCCATATAGCTCCGAAAATGTACAAGATTGTGTCCCCTATCTTTCATGCAGAGTTTTTCTACTCAGCGAGTTGACTCGGTAGTATGCAGGCCTAATAGGCTCCGCCTCTCTCTATGACAGAGGCAGCCACAGAACATTTAGTGAATGTTCAAGCTTCAAAAAACAAAAAAAACACTCCGAATTATAATCCAAGTAAATAAGCTGTACTCCTAGCTATTCTCAATGATATACATCCTGAGATTACGATAATCTATTTTGCTTTTATACCTCAACTATGTCATCAACCGTGTAACAGTTCAACAAAGCATCTCTAATAACAGAATTGTGCCATGAAATCCATAGCAATGACTTCGTATATCAACAACAGCAGCAAGTATATGGCAGCAGCTTAATATTAAGCAGATGTATTAAATAAGTCTTCATCTCCAGTGAGTAGCAGCTATTGATCTAATGTCTCTGCGCAAAATACCTTCCACTCCAATGGTAAAACTTTTATGAATATCGGAGTAGCCCTCTAGTAGAACTTCCTCCCATTTAATCCACGCCTTTCTGCAAATTAGAGAATGGCTGGTAGATATCATATCCTTTGACTGGTCAAACGTCCTTAAATACACAATGCCATATAGATCTAATGTTTGCAAACAAGCTCCTATGGCACCCTTTAAAAACTGTATCTGATTACTTAAATTCACGATCAATATCGCCGAGTTAGATGAAAATGCAATCCTCGCATCCCAGTTGTGGCTAACTATAAAGATGCATGAGCCTGTCGACCTCTGCCTGATGTGCAGCTCCTAGTATCCATTCAAATCGTCCCCATCATTCTTAGAAAGGGATGCCGCGAGTGTTAGGTCAGGAGACATTGCGATTGATATTACGTGTTTACGAAATGAATTGAAGTTTCCAATGTCATGTGCATCGGCGAAGTCATGCACATCCACACACTGACATGAATCGATACGCCAGATATGTATAGAATTACCACCACCTACAATCAAGTATACGGAATCCATGAAGAAATATATTATGGATATACCATCACACTTTTGACCATAAACGCATTCGATTACACAAACAGCTCGCCTGCGACGACATTCTAAATGGTGATATTGAAGTCTCCATGAGGTAGAAGCTCAGAATCGGGAGAGAAAGCTGGAACACATAGGTGATTTAGGTTGTAACGATTATCAACCTTGAGTACATGCAGTCGATTACCGGTGATTCTACTCCAAATGCTGATGCTATGATATCCGTCATGCAATGCCACCACAAATTTTGAGTTTGGGGATATAACTACGTTAAGAAAGGTGTAGTTAGAGTCTTCCGTATCTAGCTGATTATAAGTAAAATCCACGCGCCGAATTTCAAAAACTCTAGAATTAGACTCTGAGGTAGTGGAAAGATGAGAGGGATTTCCTTCACAGAAGGACTAGCATCAATTAACCACATAAGCCGTAGTTATTCATTATTAGAGCCTATAGAAACAATTGTAATCTATCCAAGAACATTACTGCGGGAGTAATCACAGGCTGTTTGCCTGTAAGAATTGGATCATCTGCTGGAAGCTATCCGGTCCACTCTTGTGTGCGGCAATAGCATGCCCAGCACCCTCCGCGATATACGTTTGACTTCCTTTCGACGCCGCTGCATAGAATGTCGACATAGTCACGACATTCTGATCCGTCGGGTAGAGACAGTTGCCGCCGCAGAAGACGAGATCATGCTGGCCGTTGACAATCTGGACTGGCCCAGTGAACTCTGTTGACGGCGCAACGATGCCTCCCAGAGTGAGCAGGACTCCCAGCGTATTGGTCTGCTTGTTGGCAACTTGTTTGTTGAACACGTCCTTGTCATAGTTTGGGTATCGGTAGAAGGCAAATTGAATACCGGCAGCCGACTGCTGCGTCAGGAAGCCCGCGGGCAAGCCTTTGAACTGAGGTGCCGGGTCTGTGTTTGCGTTGATGAAGTTGAAGGCCGCGACGGTCAGTGCGACCGAGGCCGCACTGGCGCTGGTGCCAGACAAGATGACGGCGTCGAAATCCTTCGGGTATTGCGTGGTGATGCCCTGGGTCAGCGTGCTTCCTGCGCTATGCCCGACGCCCACGACGTTGTCGAAACTGTAACCGCCAAGTTTGGACTGCCGGAGCAGACCAACCAGCTCGTGCGTGACGGCGACCTGGGCAGTTGCCTGCACAACCTGGATGGGATCCGGGTGGTCGGAATTCCCCACGCCCAACTGGTCGTAGGAGAGCGTCGCGTAGCCTGCTGCAGAAGCCACATCGACATAGCTGTAGCCTGGGGCAATATCCCAGTAAGTGTGGTCGAGAGTGGCTCCATGTGTCAACAGCTGCACTGTCTTGACCTGCGCCAATTTGGCAGGGTCTTTGGGTATGCAGAGCATGACAAAAATGTTATAACGGCCGGATATGACACTGGGTCCCCCAGCGATGACCTTGCCAATCCAGGCTGGGTCCGCCTGAAACAACTCGACGAATGACTCCGTTACGGCTTCCTGATCTTTAGGTGCCTCGTAAAGAAGTTTGGTGCCGGCTGTATTGATAGATACCGCGACGTCGCCAGAAATGCAAGTCGAGCCACCGCCGGTCGATGGGCCGATGACAGGATTGGAGAAGCCATCGGTGCTGCAGGTGGCTGAGGCAGAGCCGAAGAATGGGTTGAATAGCATCGCCATTTGGAGTAAGGCAGAGGTGTTCATCGTGGCAGGAAGGAGATGGGATATGGGATCAGGGTGGGCACACTTTAGAACACAATGGCTGTTTTTACCAAAATGCTTGTCTTGATGGCGCTTTGACGACCTTGATATTGAACAATTGTCCCGCGTCCCAGGTGCAGCTCAGCTCTCCCTTGTTAGAGCACGTAATGTGATACAACAACATGAGCAAACTGAAATATTTCGTTATATCTGGGGGTCTGTTATTTTTATACACCGCGTCACCCTAATTGGAGCATGTACAGATTGTATGAAGTGCCTTGCTTCAAATAAAAGAAGGGACCCCGTATCAAGTATCTCCTAAAAAAACCGGGCCGTGTGGCTGATGGCCTGTAAGCAAGGAATAGTAGCCCACGTTTGAATTTATAAATAATTTACATAGAAAAAAGACAGAGAAAATGCCTCAGAGTTATTCTTGATTGGTGGCAGGACCTATCTATATCAAACTAAAGCTACTTATTCACGACCCGAATTTACACACTAAGACCGGCGACAATAGAGTCATTGCTATTCCGTCTTGAATTCTAGAATTCAAGTCTTGATTCAGAATTCAGGACCGTTAACAAGGCGCGGGCCGCTTTGGACGCTATTGGCAAGACTATTACTGTAGCTATAAGTAGAAAAGGTCTGTGCGAGAGTCTAGGCTGGATATTGCTTAGTGTCTGTGCACGGTTGGGGGGTCAAATCCTACAATAAATTCCTTGGCCTCGACCCTTGGATCCTACCTATATAGATTGGTGATTACTAGATTAAAGACAGTGCATATACACCTGCAGTGTAACGACAACGGGTGGAAAGGCACGTAAGCACAGGAGGGGGTTATATTCAAACTGGAGCTTGAAAAACTGAAAGGAGAGAGAGTGCAAAGCACTGTACTTTTAACACTGGGTTCCTTTACTCAGGGGGTCTAAAAATCAATTACCCTGTGCTGGCCCTTTATAGCACATGCAGCAATTAATTTAGAAAATAGTAAATAGGAAAAAAAAGAAATGAATATCTAATGATATAAAATAATAGCTAGTAAATAATAAAAATTTAGTATATATATTTACGCCTTCTATGGCCTCCTTGTTTCTTACTATAACAAGTGAGTACTGGCTTCTAGACTACAATGCAACATTGACTCTATATTCGATCTGTTATCTTCATGTCAGATTTCCGCACAATCTTATTCCTGTCTTAATTCTATCTGTCTCTGCGCTTACCCTTTCTGCTTCCCGATTGCCCTGTAGCTTCTAGGCATCAGACGTTCTTTAGTCCTTGGACAGTGCTCAGGTGCCTACCTTTCTTGCCATGGCCGAACCTGTGCCGGATCCGACCCCGTACATCTTTTATCGTGATCACGAGTCAAGTATACGGTACATCTAGCGTGTAAGGCGTGTTTGGGAGCCGAAATGCAGTTGGTGCTAATTTATGTTGTCAAAATACTAGCTTAAATTATCAGCACATGCTGATCAAGAGGCTCTGTAACGACCAACTTCTGCACCCAGCTGTGCATCAGAGCATAGCTTCACGTTCATCCGTCAGAGTAGCCGATGTCGCTACTGGCACAGGGTAGGTAGACGCCTCAACATGACGACCGCATCACTGCTGATGAATTATAACCAGACTCTGGCTGACCGAGCTGTCTGATTCATTGCCCGCGGATTCCCAGTTGCACGGCTTTGACATATCATCTGACCAGTATCCGCCCGAGGAATGGTTGCCCAAAAATGTATCTTTACATGAACAAGATGCATTCAAGCCATTCGCCCCGGAGTTCCTCGGGTCATTTGACATCGTAAACTTGCGCTTCTTCATCACACTCCTCAATGGAGAAAACATCCGACCACTTCTTGATAATCTGAAAACTCTCCTCAGTATTTATATTCCATGTTTCTTTTCTTCTGTTTCTGTCTTGAGCAATTACTGAAATATCCTGTCCAGAACCGGGTGGTTTCCTCCACTGGCTTGACTTCGACCCACGCTCTGCCAAGGCCATCGCCATACTCCCTGGCATGTACATGGCGCGTACCGAAAGTGTCGCGTCTATCATGCTCAAAGCACAACCGGATGTTGACTCGTGGGTTCTCCTCTTCTCTACCCCCTCTCCTTTTGCCTTCTTTTTTTGGGTGGAGGGTGGAGGGGAGCTCAATGAAGATATTAATCAAGCAGCAACAGGAGGATCTTACACAACTCGGACCTATTCAAAGCTGCTAACCTCGATCCTATCGCCTACCAGCGCGTTCAGCTTCGTGACTATTTGCGGCCACTATGGAATCACTGTCACATCATGGGCATGGAGGAGTTGTCTCGACGTGCTAGCCGAAACACAGCAGGCGGGGATGACAGGGCATCGTCACTATTGCAGCAAATCAAGGAGTTGGGGACTGAGTTTGGCCAGGGTGCGACTATTGATGCGGAATGGTTTATAATGGCTGGGCAGATGCCAGGTACACAGGAACAGCGCCCGAGTTGAGCACAATGGATTTTGTGACCCGAATACTAGAACCTTTGCTCTCTTTCTTTCGTGCAGCGTGAGAAATTTGCTGATTGAGCCCACCAAGATGTGATAGCAGCCTGCAGCGTGCCGCATCGTGGCTACGTGTGTGTCTCGATTGCCTTAACTGTCTCAATTACCTCAACTGCCTCAACTATCTCAACTATCTCAATTGTCTCAACTACCACAACTACTTCAATTGTCTCAATTGTCTCAATTGTTTCTCGGTACAAATTTGATAGGTACAGCTTTAGCAACTCGCAAGCTCGTGTCAAACTTGGTCCCCTCAGAAAGTGCAAGCATTGCACGTCGACGTGCCTCTAACCACGGTTCCTTCTCCCCGTCTAAACCATGCTCGAGCCCCGTCACTAGCTCGACTGAGTGCGTCTTGAACAGCGCCGCGACCGTGGCACAAACTTCTACCAGCGCGAACCGCCGTCCGAGGCATCCGCGACTGCCATCTGAGAAGGGAATAAAAGTCCCAGCTCGAGGCTTCAAGAAGTTCGCCAAACCTGTCTGGGTGGTTTCCGCGCTCCCTGCATTCAGCCACCTCGATGGATCAAAGTCCGCCGCGGCATAGGGACGTTGGCGCGGGTCGTTCCTGATACCCGACCAAGAAGAGCGCTCGTCTTGGTCCATGACCGCCGACGTCTTCGGCCAGTGTTTTGGATGCCGATGTGTTGCGCTTGTGTTGGCGAGCGCAATCGTGTTCGGCGGAAGCGGATGGCGCTGGCCTTTGACGATGATGGACAGCCAGGGACCACCAGGCGGGACGCATTTTGGTAGGACGGGGATGACGGTGAAGAGGCGAAGGGCCTCGTTGATCACCGCGCCGACGGTCGAGTGCATAAGCGCACTGTAGTTCTCATCATACGACCATGTGTCCGGGCTTGTCTGGCCGAGAAGACGGTCGAGATCGCGCTGCATCGTGTTCTGGACTTCGGGGTGACATGCTAAAAGGAGGAGGATGGAGACAAGGAGGTTGGCATTGGCTTCATGACCCGCGAACATGAAGATAAAGATTTGGCCGATGACTTGAGCATTGGTCAAAACGGGCTTGCCTTGGTCATCAGAAGATGCACCCGCTTGTACAAGTAAGTCGAGGAGGTCCTCGTCTGAAGAAGTTCTAGACACGGATTTCTCGGGGAGTGTGGCCTCCCTTTCCCGCTTGAGCTGATGCATATATGATCCAAGCTCCAAGTAGCACGCGGCTGCACGACGGAGAGATCGAAACGGTGACAAGCGCAACATCCAGCGAGGCACGATGAATATGGTGCCCAAGTTTTCCAAGAGCCCATGTAAAGCTTGACTATAGCTCAGCGTCTTCCCATCCGGTATATTGTCTTGAAAGGCTAATACCTGAACTAAATCAGAGTCGGTCTGGTTGCTGAAAAGCATCTGGCTCAGTGTGTTGAGGGAAACCCCTGCGGACAGTGTTCGCAGTTGGCGATGAGCATCTGGACGCAACAGCGCGGCAAGAAGTATCTTTGCTCCAGAGACCGACTGAACGAAGACGCGGCGCAGCGTCTTGTCTGAGAAGAAGGTCCCTGTGACCTTGCGATATAGACGCGACTCAGGGCCATCTGTGCCGGTGATGGTAGGCCCATAAACGTTCAAAATAGATAGAAGCTCGGCTGGCTTGCCAAAGTATCCGTCACGAAACAACTGGACGTTGACGTCTGGGTCACAATTGTAAAGGATGAGCCCGCCTGGTGAGACGGCCAAGAAGGTGTCGGCCTGAAGTCGTTCAAACGGCTCGTAGCCATTGTGCCAGAATTCCTGAAACAAAAGAAGGGGCAGCCAATTCCGGGTCAGTCGTTCGGGGAGAGCCTTTAGCACTGGGACCACAATGAACTGTGCTAACTGCCAAGGCCCGCCGAGCAACCAGAACGGCACGACGACATAGGGTAGACCCACGGCTCGCGCAAGGCGAACATGGTGTAAGAGACTGGCGACGGACCAGAGCCCAAGCAACCCAAGGCCAGTGCAGACTACCCATAGACAGAGTGCCGTCTAGCTCATGCCAGCGAAGACGTCCAACATGGTCTGCATTGCCTGAGACTTACAGTAAATTGGCGTTGCTGTTTCTCCAGGCGCGATACCGTGTGGATTATGAGGATGGAGATTGACGCCAAGATAGGTAGGCGGATAGAGCCGGGCGCACAGACCGTGATGCGGGTGACGGGGGATCAAGATGATGTGCGTCAGGGGGGCCACGCATTGACAATATTGGCCACCGGCTCCGTTACAGATACTAGGGTCAAGGCGACAGGACTTATACATCTACCCCCTCAATGGGGTATGCCCCGAATGACGCCTACAGTAAGACATTGGTAAGACATTGTAACCTTCTCCAAGTTTGTCTGGCGTGGTGCGGTGGTGTGTCTGTGATAAAGTCTCGTGCGGTTGCAACAACAGCACCACTCGAGTCCGTGCTGATGGGAATAGTATTCCCCTCTTTCAAGGCTCTTCACACGACGGGCAGCGCCCGCTTTCAGAGATCTGACATGCCAAGGTACATATTTGCAGCCAAACCCTACTGGTTTTCGAGAGTCATTTCATAAACTCATCATTTCAAATGCTCTGCCACCAATAATTTTCCCTTCTTTACAAAACCCCCCACGATTGGACAATGGCGCCGTCGGATTCTGCTGCTCAACCGTCCTTGGTCACTACTACTCTTCTCACTATCACCATTGTTGCGCCAATTCTGGGTACCCTCGCCATTGCACTGCGATGTTACACCAGAACTATCAAAAAGCAGAGTCTATCCAGTGATGATTGGGTTTGCATGGTGGCCCAGCTTGCATCCTGGGCAAACTCCATCAACATTTTCGTGGCAGCAGGGCTAGCAGGGGTCGACTACACGTACCCATCTCTGACTCCACTCGATTCTGCCGTAATCTTTCTTCGTGTAAGTCCTCAATCGTATGAACAGCGATTCGTGCGGCGACTTACAATGAAATCAGGCTCTATGGATTGAGGGGTTTCCTCTCATATTCAGTCTCACATTTGTCAAGATTGCCATTCTCCTCTTCTACACGCGCATCTTCGCTACCCCCAAGTTCAGATTAGCTGTCCACATCTACATTGCCATCTTGTCAGCTTGGTGTTTTGCCATGATCATTGTATGTCTCCCCTACCGTCTTCCGGACTTCCATGTCCATACAGACCCAAAATAGACACTCACAGATTGCATATGTAGTGCCAACTCCTTGCGGCTAACCCCATCCAAGACGCCTGGAATCCGCTGGCCATCAATCCCTTGCGGTACAACTATAATCAATTTTCGCTGGCCTTTGCGGGTATGAGCATAGTTTTCGACCTCATCGTACTTTTCTTCCCCATTCCCGTTATTCGCAAGTTACAGATGAATTCGGGGCGCAAGGTGCAGATCCTTGCTATTTTCTGGCTCGGTATTTTCTGCTGCATCGCCTCCGCCGTGCGTTTCTACTATATTCGCACTGAGATCACACAGTCCACCGCAGCCACGGGCCCGGACCGTTACCTGAATATGTCGGCTGCCTTCATCTGGGGCACCATCGAGCCCAACGCCAGCATTGTGGCCGCGTGCTTGCCATGCTACGCGCCGCTCTTCGTTAAAGTGGGTGGGCTCCCGACGCTGTTGGCAAACTTCGGAAGCTTGTTCTCAAGTAGTCGCGGCAGCAGGGCAAAAGTGAGAATTGGCAGCGATGTGCTGGCATCCGAGGGCAGCTACCAACTCCAGAAACCCAATAGCACATCCGGGCCATGGGAGCGTTATGATAAGGCTATGCCGTCCTACAATGTGGATGTTGAGCGAGCGAAGAGCTCCCACAGTGACCAAGAGCCGCTAAAGGGTGCTTATCCTTCTCGGATCAAGGTCACAACGGACTTCACGGCAACAGAAGGCAGGGATCCGAGATTCTGAGCCGTTTGGGGGGCCGAGGGTCGGTACTGTAGTGTATAATTGATAGCAAGTAGACTTTAATCTAGATAAAAGGCGCAGAGTCTTGCATCCATGTAGCTGTGGCCATTCTTTAGATCGCCGTCCTGCAAGTACCAGACAGGGTATACACCCGTAGCCAACGAGAATAACTAAACGGCCAACAACTTGTGGCTAGGACTGCGACTAAACGCGGATTCCATACCGGCAATGCTAACCCTATAGAATTCTACCTCATTAGTTGTCGCTCCTGGTCGCGGAAAGAGGTTCCTACCTTTCTTGCCTGTCAAATTTGAAGCTATTGTTATTTCAAGCGCTATGCTAACTCAACGTCACTCACATTGCACAACCCCAGCACGCCCAGCAGCTTCTTTGCAGTAATACCTTTCTGATTGTGATTATCTGCCTTGTCATATATTTTTTCATCACTGAGGTCATCTTTAGAGCTATCTGCATCCCCAGCACCTGCTACAATAACGCACGACGCTGCCCGAAGATCCGCTTTCTCAAGGACTTATTGGTCACAAAGTTAAACCATCGAAATACTGCTGCGTATTTTCTTCAACATGGCGGGGCACTCGTTGAATGGCCCGTCTTTCTACGCATGGGCTGGTATTTCCGTATACTAGCATAAAAACTCATATAGTGTATTGAGAGCATATAATTATAATAATCAATATTTCAGGTTTAATCCTATCGATTTACTTAGAGCAAATCACTTAGGCTGATTTATTTACCTCATACCCTCCAATGTGAAGATAGGATAGCTCAAATCGTCGCATTATTATATGCCATCGCGTCACATGTGTATACATGTATTCAGCTACTCTTGACTTCTTGATCGGCCAGAACACTCAAAACCTTTTTGACGCTGTCACGGCTCACGCAAGCGTTCTGCCACCTGGTGAAATGCGGGAACGCATCCGGGTTCCATGCGTGTTCTCCAGTGCGGCTGGCCATGAAGAAAGCTATTTGCGTGTTCCACATGGTAAAGGCCAAATCGGCAAAGGTGCATTTGTCCCCCACAAGCCACTCCGACTTGGCCAGCACGCTATCGAGAACGCCAGCCACGCGCTTGAGCTCGTTACCGTAGCGAATCTTGGCCGACTCGGGGGACTCGCCGTAGGCGCCTTCGTGGAAGAGGTTGAACCTGCGCGGAATCAACTGACATTAGTAAATGAACGCTGTGGTTTGGGCCTAATTTGGTTGATTTATAACCCGAGAAAGGGCTTACCAGGCGGCTTGACCAAAATAAGGACCTTGACCAGAAGCTTGGAAGAACGCCCACTGCTGCGTCTGGTACTTCTCGGGGAAGCTGCTGTACGAGATCTTGTTGTCCTTGTCGTAAGTGTCGATCAAGTACTAGTAGTTTAAACAGTAAGTTTGATGAGAAACGGCAACGCGTGGGGATGTTGGCTATGGAGCTCACCTGAACAATGGCGCCAGACTCCCAGAGCGTGATGCCATGATTGGGATCCTCAATAGCCGGAACGCGGCCATTTGGGTTGACATTAGTGTAGGGTTGCTGCTTAAGGCCATCAAGCTCAACCCATGATGTTTCGTAAGGTAGGTTAAGCTCCTCGAGGATAATAAGGACCTTGGAAGGGTTGGGGACATAGTCTACCGAGGTTTCAGTGTCAGCTACGTCCGAATAGAACATCCTGTCACACTCACTCCTCCAGTACAGTTTGATAGGCTTAAGGAGCATTGTTGCAACTGCTTCCGAATAGCTCGTGAGAGTCACTGTGGTTAGTAGTAAGAGAGATGAGATGAAGACGTTGGCGAACTTGGCAAACGCCTGTAAAGTGAATAGAGATATCAGATGAAGGGTATCGGAGTGCTCTTAGTACGAACAAAATTCAGACCTGTCATGATAGGGGTTGGGCTAAATTGATGGGCGAATTAGTAATTTAGAACTTAATTTAGAAACTGTTGGTTGTGCGAGCCTGGCCCGCTTGTACGCAGCCAACGTCAAGCTCGGGCGTGGCATGAAGCACAAGTCCCTGCCTCCCTCCCAGCTAACTGGCGCATTGGACGGACGAAGCTGCCTGTTTAGGCTGACTCAACGCGACTCAACCAACATTACTGTAGATATCAAGAGATATGATCATGCTGAGCCGCGGCGTGCTACTATGATACGAGTCGCTATGTTATGTGCTTCTGTGGCAGTGCTGCTGGGATCCTACACAACATTGAATCCTGCGGTTGGATGCAAGTAAGCACGGTATGTAAGCAATATCTATTGCAGGCTACAGAAATCGGAGGAGCAAATCCGTTGTCGTGCACAGACGTCCATCAATGGATGTTGTGACCTTGCGATGAAACCAGAACCTAGAGACGCAGCCTTAATCGGGTGCAGTGTTAACCGATTGCAACGTGAAGTAATTACGTGAGGCTGCAGCTTGGAACGGAAGTATTTATCCAACGGGAATACCTATAACCGGCTGTTGTAAAGGGCAGGGCTAGCACTGACGAATGGGTTTGATCATTAGCTCCATTGGCACCCTTTCTAATTGATGTTACATTTTAACAGCCTGGGTTCACACTGTGCTATTGTGTATAAGCTTGATAGGGTTTTTGGAATAAGTTATATAAGTAGGTAGGGTTAAAAACTACAGGTAGCTGTATATTACATAGCTCAATCTCTCCATTATAATATATTTAAAATAAATACGTTATACAGTACATTTGTTAAAATTGTTAACAAAAAAATCAACTATATTTAACATAATTTGTCTTTAGCGCAAAAAGATGAGCATAGAATAGCTAGTCTTTAGCGCCTCTATACTTTATCTAGCTTACAAACAATCGATCTCACGCTTGTTGCATCAGTCTGTGCGTTTGCGTCCGTGCGTCTGCATCTGTGTCCGCACCTGTGGTTACATTGGGCCGTGCGTCGTTTGCATCGGCATCCATGTCTGCATATGTGATTACATTACCTATATTCACATGCGCGTTTGCGCGTGTGTACATGCTGTATATCCTATTACATATAGAGTGCGGGCAGCTAACCATCCTGCTAATCCTATAAGATAAACTTGTAATTGATAGAGTGCTTAATTAGACTTAGGCAAATTTGCGCTGTTAGTACTAATTCAGCCGTGGAGTAGTATAGTATGTATATACATGTAATACTAAGGAAGGTTATATATATGTACAATCTGTTAAGCAAGTAGATATCAGACATAGCAGCTAAATTTAATGCTATTAGACATTATAATAAATTAAGGATTTGCTGCAAAGTACTACAACTTACTGCAAATCTCGTCTCAGTGTTTTCAACCTGTGGGCTACACAACAGCTCTACACAGCCCTATCAATATGGCAAACACAACTCTGCCGCTGGGAAGTACCAATAGTGCTTTCCCTCTGTTATCTTTCGAGGAATTGATTTCACCATGGAAGCTCGTAGCCCTGGTTGGAGGATTGTACATGCTCTCCTTGGCCTTCTCGCAGATATTCGGTTACAAATATCCCATCTTCGGTATATCTTCCCAGCTTGAGCCAATTGTAGTTTCCAACTTTCGATTCTTTCGCCACGCCGAGGACATCTTGAATGAGGGCTACCAAGCAGTGGGTCTAACATGCGATGTGGTGGCCAATCGGCTGACGTCTTCACCAGTGCAAGGACAAGATCTTTCAGTTTCGAAGAGCTGACACCGACATGCTCGTACTGCCGTACAAGTATGTCGAGGACATCCGCAAGCTCCCGAACTCTGTAGCAAGCCCTACCGTTGCTCACGTCCACAATCTTATGGGCTCCTCAACAAATATGCACATTATTCTCCGCAGCAACTTGCACTTTCGCACGCTCCAGCTCAAGCTCACGCCTAATCTTAACTCACTCACAAGGCCTATGCAAGAGGAGGTTAACTTTGCGGTTGAGAAAGAACTCACGGAGTCTGAAGGTATCCAAAACCAACTTGCCGTGTTAATGATCCGGTATCTGACACTTGCGCACCAGACGAGTGGGTAACCATAAAGCCGTACCACACCATTCTCGACTTTGTCGCTCGTGTGAGCGCTCGGATATTTCTTGGCCAGCCGCTGTGCCGCAATCCGGAGTGGCTCGAGGTTTCTACACAATTCACCGAAAATGTGTTTGTGTCTTTGGTCTTCTTGCGACTCTTCCCGATGTGGACCCATGGCTTCCTCAGCTGGTTTATGCCCTCATCGTACAAGGGGACCGCATATGTCAGGATGGCCAAAAAGCTACTTGTCCCTGAGATCAACCGCCGACGCAAGGAGGAGGCCCAGGGACACGATGTTCCAGACGAAGAAAAGCTCAACCTCTTGTCCTGGATGATGGAGATTGCCACGCCAGAGGAAAGCGATGCATCGGCCCTTGCTCACCTCGAGGTCGTTATGTCGCTCGCGTCGATACACACATCGCAGATGAACGCGGTGCACTGTCTCTATGACCTCTTGGCTCACCCAGAATATCTTGAGCCGATTCGACAAGAAATCCGTGATGTGGTGGCCGAAGTAGGTCCCTGGATGACCTGGACGAAGCCCCAATTCTCGAGGCTGCGTAGGCTCGACTCGTTCATGCGCGAATCGCAGCGCTTCAACCCCAACTCTACTATCCATGCACCGCGTCATACTCCAAGATGCAAAGCTATCGGACGGCACCATCCTGCCAAAGGGCGCCCATATCAGCATGCCGGTAAACTCGATTCAAAACGACCCTGAGGTAACAGCTGAGCCCGAGAAATTCGACGGCTTTCGGTACTATAATCTCCGCCAAAAAGATGAACAGGGTCATCTACACCAGTTTTCTACGACACAGGACCGGATTCTCAACTTTGGACACGGCCCCAATGCGTGCCCGGGTCGCTTCTTTGCCAGCCTTGAGATCAAAATTATTCTGGTCCGTCTATTAATGGACTATGAATTCAAGTTTAAGCATGGAAATGAGCGCCCGGCGAATCTACGCGCACACGAGTTCATTTTCCCGAACCCCGATGCTGAAATATTGATGCGTCGCCGACCTGCTGGGGAACGACTGGCGCTCTACTGAGTTGTTCCACTCTCGGAGGCTTGGGAAGATACTACATGTACCTTTGAAAAATGAAGGCAAACGCTGAGGATTGTTAGGAACAAACTTGGCCAATGTAAGCTGTCTATAGGATCATCATATCATGAATACACATTAAACTTTCTGCTGTTCTGCATAAATCGTGCCATGGAGCTTATAAAGTGAGGTTATGTATATAATTTGGGTGGCGTGAGTGCTCCTACACCCAAGCCAGTTCTACCGTCAGGGCCAAGGCCTGCAAACGTAGTACAGCGTGTAAGCTTGAGCAGCTATTTTAGGACAATTTTAATAATTAAAAATTATATTTGTATAAATTAATAATAAGAATTAAATGATAATAATAACAAATAATATTTATTATTTATGGATCTATATCAGCGGTGTTTTATGACCTTTTCAATGTGATAGCACCGGGACTTATGCATCTCCAACACAGGCAATGCTGACAAGTTGCCAAAACAGGAGCACCTGCCGCTCTTACGACCGAGGTTAAGACCTTTTATCCGGTTTGCACTTTCGCAACACAACACGGACTATGCCCTTTTCATAAGTGAATGAAACAGCTTCCTGATATGATTCCTTATTATGACGCCGGGGTGAGTTTAGAAAGGCACTTGCCAGTCACTGGCCCGGCATATATGGCCGGCATACGGAGTATCATTCTAGACTCTCATCCATACCATGTTTTCTTACTACCAGGTACATGTAATTGACGTACATCTTCGCGTTATGATCCATGAAGTTTGAATTATTTGTCTAAAACTATTGAAGTTTCAGTTTCCTGGATCTCAATATCAACGTTCCCACACCCAACCAGTATGTCTGCAGTATCAGATCAACAGACAATTGGGCTTTCCCAAGATGTCTTTCAAGGCGCAAGAAGAGCCGTGAGATGTCTGGCGGAACGTTGTTCACAACCTAACGACTTCGGATCTTTCAGCATATCCATCTACGACACTGCATGGCTGGCTATGATTCGAGACCCTGTTGACCCAGGTCATTGGCTCTTTCCAGAATCGTATTCTTACCTCCTGCTTCATCAAGCCGAGGATGTAATGTGGCCAACTTATGCCTCACCCATTGATGGCATTCTCAACACGTTGGCAGGCCTTCTGGCTCTTATCAAACATTACAAGTCAGACACCATCAGTATTGATAGCCCCCGTCCAGTTGAAGTTTGGGACGTAACGGAAAGAATCGAGAAAGCGCGCAGAGCGCTGCAGTTAGCACTGAACGATTGGGATGCGAACCAGACTCTGCATGTCGGGTTTGAGGTTCTTGTGCCGGGTCTGTTGAGGCAGCTCAGTGAAGAGGGAGTCGGCTTCGAATTCCACGATCAAGCGGCTCTCACGGCTCTGTACCAAAAGAAGCTTGCCAAATTGCACCCAGACATGCTTGCATCAAGCCAGCAGACTACATTGCTGCACTCTTTAGAAGCATTAGCCGGCTTGTTCGACTTTGCCCTTCTCAGGCATCATTGTAGCGCCTACGGAGGCCTGCTGGGGTCTCCAGCATCAACAGCAGCATATCTCTTGCACTCATCAGAGTGGGACGTTCGAGCGCAATCCTATCTGGAGAATGTCGTTAGCAGCTATGGATCTTGCGGCGGCGTACCAAGCGGCTTCCCTACCCCTGTGTTTGAGATTTCATGGACCATCTCATCATTGCTTGCGAGTGGTTTTAGCGTCGAGGACTTCCATGACGGTGATCTTCAAGTTATCTCTGAATATCTACTAAAAGTCATCGGTAATCAAGGCGGCGTTCTGGGTTTCGCACCCACTTTCCTCCCTGACGCCGACGATACGGCAGTGTCTATGCTTGCGTTGACGGCCCTTGGTGTGCAGATTGACCGCAACCCTCTCGTTTGGAATTTCGAAAGCGGTGGTCACTTCAAAACATACCAACTCGAGAGAACCCCGAGCGTCAGTGCGAATTGCAACGTTCTTCTCGCGCTTCTCACGTCTCCCGACGTCGACCAGTACGTTCCACAGGTTGAGAAAGCAGTCAAGTTTCTATGCAGCTGTTGGAATGAGAACAAACTGCAAGACAAGTGGAACCTAGCCGCTGAGTACTCATATATGCTGCTGGCTTCTGCTCTTTATAGGCTGTTGAGTGTCTATGCTAGTGGCTCGCTGAGAAATCTCGCTGCGGATATCATCAAAACAGACGTACCTATCGTCCTCAACCAACTCCTTAGCCGTGTCCTTTGCAGACAACAAGATAATGGGTCATGGGGAGACTCAGTCGAAAGAACTTCGTATGCGACTCTGTTGGTCTCGTATGCCCTCAAACTGCCTTGGCCCCTTACCATCAGACAACACGCAGAAGCTGCCTTCTCCAAAGCGAATACATACTTGGCGGCTCACTTTGACGAGCGGGCAACTGGCGACTACCTTTGGATCGAAAAGGTCACTTACAAATTGCCAACGCTTGCCGAGGCGTACTGCCTGGCTGCCCTGAATTCATCAGTCCAGGGGCAATCGTGGACGTCGGAAGTTGAGCAAATCTTCAAAACCGGCAACACCAAGATGGCAAAGATGGCACAGTTCTTTAGCCAACTTCCACTTCTTCAAGGGCTCTCGGCAGAAACCCTAGCATTGGCTATTCACGAAGCAGCAATGTATTCAAGTCGTCTCAGGGAAGTACGTCTCGATATCTTCCTCCGGGACGACATGCCTATGTCGGCAGACAAATATCTCGCGTACATCCCGATCGCGTGGACAACCGTCAATGCCGCGATCGGTTTCGGACTGTCTGGCAATGAGATGTGGGAGATGATGGTGATCTCGATGTTGAACTATCAAGTGGATGAATACATGGAGTCTGTCGTCGCTCGTTTGGATGAACCGACCTCCCGGGCCTTGACCACGATAATCGCCACCGAAATCCGAAAAAGCAGCGAGCCAGAACTTGCCACCCACTTGTCGCTCCATTCAGACCCATTTCAGCCGACGGTTCCTAGCCCTCCACCATCTGACTGTGACTCGCCTCGCAGCTCCCCGGCGTTTGCGGATGTTGCTGAAGTACTAGCCCAGTACATTGGACACGTAAAGAGGCATCTAGCCCTGCTACAAAGCCCGAAGACAGCCCAATTGCGCGTGATGCAGGAGCTTGAGAAATTCCTGCTAGCACACATGGCGCACAATGCTGACAACGCACAACGGAGAGAGCACCAGTATGGCGGAGGCCGGGCACCGGTCGCCTGGCACGATCAAGTCCCTTACTATGATTGGGTCCGTACGACAGGTGCCAACGACACGAGTTGTCCATATTCATTTGCCTTCTTTTGCTGCCTCATCAGCACCAGCGGCTCTCACTGCCTCGCCTCGATGGAGCAAAGGTACCTTGCACGCGAGATGTGCTTGCACCTTGCCACTCTTTGCCGCCAGTACAATGACTACGGCTCTGTGATGCGAGATGATGCGGAAGGTAACCTCAACAGTCTGCACTTCCCTGAGTTCACGGGTGGAGATGAACAGAGCCTGTCTTCCCAACTAGCAGTTGAACACAGCGAAAGAGAGGCTCCTCTCGAGAAGGCGAAAGAATGTCTGATGAAGGTGGCTGGCTTAGAGAGAGTCATTATGCAGGTTTGCTGGGGCGCTCTCTCGTCGAGCCTTGATAAGGACGCAGGAGCTAAACTGAAGGTATTCATTGATGTGACAGATCTGTTTGGCCAGATATATGTGGCACGGGATATTGCCAGCAAGATGCAGAGATAGTGGCTAGAATTGTTATCCTAGGCTGTGAAGTTTTACCTGCTGCGATTTGTTTGGTCCATTTTCCTGCTTCTTGCACCTTTTTTGCCTTTTCTTGAGTCAAGTTCGTAGCCACGTTTCCTGGGATCAAGCAAATAAGGCAAAGATTAAAATGACTAGGATATTGATGCTCTACGGCCACGAACTGTGCATTCACGCAGTAGCAGTCCAACAAGAAGAATTATATTAGCCCTATCTAATACTTTCAGCCACAAGCATAATATTCTTAAACCGCACTGCTTATCACCGCGCAGATGCCCAACCGCTGTAACGGGCAATATATATCGGTTAGTACATGTCTATGCGTTAAAATAGATATTGTTCAACTGAATCAACATAAACTTAATGCCAGTTACCACCTATAATTAGTACATACGACCATAGGTAGTGGAAAATTCGGGGTCCCGTCAAGCACTTCTCTTGAGTGCAATGCCTTCCATTTTTTGCATCCTAAGACTCCAATTCTGGAGTCACAGGATTCCGTTTTTGGCGGTTAACCAACCCCGCGCTTAAGATGGTCATAACCCGTTTAATCCTCTACCCATAATTAAATCGGAGCCAACGCCACTGTTTTCATACCCATAAAACGTGCACGCGCTAGAGTTCCGGCATCAGTGATGTGCTCATCGCCCACGCCTTTTATGCCTTACCAAGCCATTAGGTTCACCCCTCCCTCCAGAATGAGGCTATGGTAAATGCTACCCAACCAATTAGTTGCCTGATGGCCTCTAGAGCAGGCCGACTTGCGTCTCCCTATCAAACAGATTATACGGAGCGCAGCTACCTTGCCATAGACTATAGTATGATTTGCTAAGTGCATTCTATATGCCTGATGTCCTTGTTAATTATATGAGGTAAGTAAATAGCAAGAACTGTATGGGTGAAGTTAATGAGAAACCGCTGTGTCCGGAGATGATGCCTGCAGCTACGCTTCGTGGAGCAGTAAATTCGTAATAGATGGACTTATTTTAAACACGCCTTCCCAGGCGCTTTGAGGCTGGCGGCCGGATTGCAACTGCGCCGGACCCCGAATTTTCCGCTACCTATGGTCGTATGTGTTAGGGTATCCGGGTTGATCATGTTATATCGGATTTCAATATTGACTCAATTGCTAAAGAAAAAATCCTTCGGAACTCGGCATAATGGATAGAATAAAACAAACAACGGGGACTTGTCATTCCTGGTCATATGGTTGGAGAGGTAATGAAGGAATAGAGAAAAACGATGTCAACAAATAGCAATTTGAACGAATAGCTCTTAATAAGGGCAATCTGCAGGGTAGCTACTAACTATTGACTCCAGCTTTGCGCCAAAGCATCCAGACATTTTAGTCATTGTCGGCCTTTGCACAGTACCACCCTCCTTCTCTAGCAAATATCGAATGGCCGAATTTGAATATCCTAACGCTAGAAAATAAATACCTTTCTGCTTTAGCAGCCTCCTTATTCTATCTGTAATTCTATTAATTAAATATTGTGGCAACAGTTGGAAGGCTACAGTCACAACTACTCATCTGATCTTATATATTTTAGTTCAATAGTGCCAGCTATGGGCTTTATCCTAACTTTAACTATTCCAAGCTACATAGGCTTCATAAATTTATTCAATTGAGTTGCCATTAGATGTCAATGGCTAATGAACCAATAGTCAGAGTCTAATATTGTGCGAAAAGGCTTTCTCTAAGCTTTCCATACTTATCACATGAGGCAAACTGCCACCAGTCTGAGTGCACCCAGAACAAAACATATCGCACCATAAAGACAACTGGCGCCGGAGCAGGTGGCCAGTTTTTCCAGAGGCCATTTTCATATCCTCTGTCATGATTGAAAAATCCCCAGCTAAGGGTCCCAGCAGGAGGCAATTGTGCCTGTCATAGAAACTCATTAGCCATAATTAATTCGCATTTGCGGATAGAAATACACTTACTGTATCCTTGTTCGCGAATCTCTCGAAAGTTTCTTCTAAATTCTTCATCTTATCCCTATACTTCTCCAGCCCAAGGATAGTCGTTATTTCCTCGTGCAGGTGATCAGCTAGATTTTGACCAAATTCATCAACTATGGCAATTAGATTCGACCCTTGATACGCCTCATTGCCATCTAAGCAGTCTCGAATGTATTTGATATATTTCTCGAGGCCCTCATGAAAGGTATGGTGCTGTTCGACGTTGTGCTGCATAATGCCCTTCTCTCCGCTCATTTCTTCAATGAGCGGAAATAGCATCTTTTCCTCCCCATCGTGGTGGACGTGGACTAACTGGTAGAAGCAAGCACTGTAGTGTAGGAAGGACTTCTCGTCTTGAGCCTTAATATATGGGGCTTGGAGATAGATGCTATTCAAACCCCGCAGCATCATGTTGTGAACGCATGCCATTTCGGAAGCACACCGATGGAATTGGTTGGGCTCAGAGTAAGTTAGCCACATTGTATCTGTTAAAGTAACTGGAGATTGGCCTATACCTGTTCCCCATCACGGAGCTGTGATGTAGGTGTTTGAATCAATTCGAAGGGATGATCTGCTGGCCCCTGGGCAGTCATATTGGCTACAATCACAACAAGATCTATTCAGACTGATATGGGATGAGACTTTGACATCAGTAAACAGGACAGAGCGGCGCATGATATGACTTATATAACAACGTATGAGAAACCGAGGTCCAGCGTCACTTGACAGGGGAAAACCACAGATAACCTTCATTGGGAAAGGTACCTTTAGGCTGTTCACCATTAAATAAAAGGGCTGTTTAAACTGTTGACACTAAAGAGGGCTACCATACGTAATATGCGAGGGTGCAGTAGACTACGATAGTAGCCAATCGGCATTAGTAAGTAACAAGTTAGGCGTACATCGCGCATTTCGTTCTCATTATTTGATCGTTCTTAGTTCCTTAACGTACGCAACATGATTCTATTACATACAAGACCTTTTATAAGCTGAAAGATGTATTATCCGGATTGGCACCTTCATCTGACTGGCCAACTATACGATTTCACACAAAGCCACGTGTAGGATGCGACTTTATCCGAGACGATCCCTGTTCACTCGTTTTCTAGCAGAATGGATTTGTGGCTGTGTAGTGTGTGCTGTGAGTCGTAAAGTGATACGTTAGTCTACATGATTGCTCATTTAGTGTGAAAAATACCATCTTACTCTTTACCAAGCAACACCCTGTAACGGACAATTTAGCGTGATGCACTTGCGGGACATGTTGTGGAGAGAACCAGTCGAATAGCGGCAGTCTATACTTCGTACAGAGCCCAGGGTTTCTGTTCTCATGTTAAATGCGGAACTTTATAAGATCGTTTGTTCCATAAGTCAGACCAGACCATTTTTAACCACTGAGAACCCACAGTAACATCAGGTAGCCCCATCAATATGATCATTAAATCTATGGGATATTTTGGTCTTGTATACAATAGCATTTGTAAGTGTGGTTTGTAAGGAGGCTTAATAATAACTATCTGGCTCAACTCCATATTCGTAATTCTATAGTCCAGACCCACGAAGCGGTGTACGAGATCATAGTGGCCAAGTTTTTACATTGGGACAGATGTATCGACCCCTTCGTCCGAGCCTTTCTGGTAGGTGAAACTATTCTTTATGGGACGAGTATCGCAATCCGAATGATTATGAGGGAATATCACCATACATCAACCGTAGATTAGAGCATCAGAAAACCAACACTAAGGTGCCTTGTCAGTACTTGCCCGAGCGTGCTTACCTACACCTAAGACCTCGATGATCAACTCTCAGCTCCTCATCTCTACATTCTCAGTACCGGAAATTGAGGCCAGGTACGTTAAAAAGACTTATATGGATGCTCTATGACGCCAGAACCGAGATTCTACATCAGAGGCTAAACAGGCATAAACTTTCTAGCAAGAACACACATTGGGCTATCTTTGCATTCAGCAGTAAGCCAATTCATCGGCAAGGCACTAAATGTTGCAGCCCTAGTCAAAGAAGAACCTAGGCATCCTTTCTTACATTCATCACGTCATGGAGATCGCTCTGAGATTCATCTTGCTCGTAGGAGCTCCTTACAAGACAATCTTTTGCCAAGCCTCGTAATCGCCCATATAGATTGAAGGTTATATTCCAACTAAGCTCCTTGCGCTTACTCTTTCATATCATACCATGCCGAAAGAAGCAATTTGCCGCAAAGCCATCATCTACTACATCAAACTAAGCAATTGGTCCAAACAAGCGAGGGCCCACCTTCCCGCCACTTTCAACAGGCCACCTCAACACTAACACTGCTACTCGTACAAACGCCCCGTGGTTTCTCGTGGACCCTCGGAGTTGATCCCTGTTGAACTGATGGTAATACGAGATTCCCACATTCACCATCTATTACGTTGCATGTATATCTAACTCCTACATTTACTACATATAGTTAGAATAAGTCAATTTTTCTTCGGGAGAATTAGCCCTTATTAAGGATCTTAGCCCCTAGTAGTCCCAGTCAGGGCCGTCGCGTCAGAAGGCTGGTAGTCAGTCGACGTTGTGAGAGTCTGAGGTCTAGTTAGTGAAGAATAGTTTTGGCTGATGTATCTAGCTGGCTGGATATCATTGCTTGAAAGGATATGTAAAGAACAGCTATAAAATAAAAACATATCCGCCTATCCTAGTCCTCCACCCTTGAGTCAAAACCTTTATCTTGTTGGGCCCAAACACAATAAATCAAAATCATTAGATCTCTTTGACGATGCCATTCCTTAACATAAACCAGCAGATCTCTATCTGGTTTATGGACGAAGGCCTGCGAAATGCCCCGCCTATTCTTCTCGTTCCCGGCCTGACCTGTGATCTTCACGACTGGTCTTGGCAGGTGAAATTCCTTCTCGAACTTGGATTCCGTGTGGTCTCCTTCGATATTCGTGGCCAAGGCCGCTCTTCTGCGCCGGCGCCGACCCCGGGCATCACCTCATGGCCCGGTCCGAACGCTGATCCCTCCATCATTGACTATTTCCCTGAGACACGCACCTACGACATCATTGCTCTACTAGAGCATCTTTGCATAACGTCTACAATCGTTATGTCGCATTCCCAGGGATCTATGGAAAGCTACTATCTTGCCACAGTGCGGCCAGACCTCGTACGTGCCCTTGTTAGCTTGGACCCCATTCACCGATTTGACCACGCCTTCCGTGGTGCCAATGTATCGTACTTCAACCTCCCAAGTGATACTATCTCCAAAATGATCGCTTACTTTGAGTGGTCCTACTCGGAGGGAAACCCGGAATGGCAGAAGACGTGGCATAAACGTCGCGCCAGGGAAATGGACGAACAGGTCATGTATGCGATGTCTTGGGGCGGCTGGGGGGGTATGAACTGCCTTGGTCGTAAGGAAGTTGCCATTTCTCATTTTAGCGGGAAGCTGAAGTGTCCACGGTTGACTTTTGGGTCCCACGAAGATGCCGTTGCTGTTGATCGACACGATATAGCCAAGGGAAGTGAGCTGGATGAATGCGTTGTGATCGATGGCAACGGCCACTGGTTCCACCAGTTGGCCAGTGAGAAGTTCAATGACATCCTGAAAGCTTGGCTTGGGAAGATTGGGGCGCTGCCGGGCGAGAAAGAATAAACCACTTACTCCCTTTACAAAATATATACTAGGGAAGAACGTTGGGCTTATTTGGAAGGGCAATCTCGGCATATAAAACTCCAGGTTTAAGTCTGGAAGACTGAATTCTAATTATTTCTACATAAGCTTCGAGTTAAATCATTGCCACTATAATAAAATGCTAGAATTGTGATGCCGCAAACGTTCCTAAGAGCATTTCTGTAGACAAGCACTGCGAAATGGTTTACATCTCGTCAATTTTCAACACCTATGAAACCTCACAGTATCCATAGTGTGTAAGGGGAGAAAGCACCAACTTCACAGCCTCCGTTAAATCTTTAGGCTATTATTTTCCATGGTAACCCTGCCAAAAATTCCATGTATGGGAATAAGTCCCTTAAAAGTTTACCCAAGGCAAGCCTTGAGTCAAGTGAACACAGAAAGTGGTACACTTTGAACGTCTGCGCCACGAGTAAATTAATAGACAGTACGTGTGCTTTTAGGGCGCTGCAGCAAAGAAATAACAGCAAAACACTAGAACGGTACCGAAGTCAACGTTATAAGCACTAGAAGACAGGTGTTCTACAGCAAATTTTGCAGACTGGTTGTAGGCCTGTAAGCACTATTAATTCGAATCCGTAACTGGAAATACGTCGCTAATCGGGCCAATCTATATTGGGAGCATTTGGAAAACCCCCATAGCCAGCAAACCACCCCTAGTCATATTGTTGGAAAGCGCGGATTGGTCAATTAGAGCATAAGAATGAAGGTTACAAAGAGCCTCATATTGGTACAAAGGAAAATGCTACATTGACCTATGTGTAATAGCTATCCTTGATGACAAAGGGAATGTGCCGCTAGTCGAGCTGTGCGCCCAGGTTTCTATGAGCTTAGGGGCTTACCAACGAGCAGTGCTGTTTGCGTGATAGCGCCGCGATCCCAATATATATTTCCTCAACCTCACCTGTTTACTACGCAGTATCTACTATACAAGTTTCACTGACTTGTCGAGCCCAACCCAAAAATAATCGACGAAGCATCGCCATTAGTCATACCATGCATTTTCAATGAATATACTTAAAACCTATTTATTTTAAATTTTATATAAAAAATTATGGACTTTTATATGTTATTTTATAAAAAGAAATTATATTATATATTTTTTTATTAAAACTATAAACTTTTTTTTATTAATATTTTAATTATTATAAAATTATTTAATAAATATTAATTCTTTTTATAAAACTTAAATAATAAAATTATAAAATTTAAT
>JARFTM010000206.1:0-52736 GCA_030278935.1 Trichoderma polysporum | reverse complement strand
TGGAGGGGGGGTGGGGGGGGGGGGCGTACGATCAAACGGCTAGGCCTGGAGGAATGCATGAGTAAGAAACGTACCTCTGTCGGGTCCCAACGTCACCCGCTTCCATAGCGTGTGGCAAGCAAAAGATCTGGCGCAACTCAGGGTCGTCGATACATCTGACTTAGCACAAATGCTAGGGGCACAAAAGCGCTGGGTCGAGTGCGGCGTCTGTGGTGGAGTGACCACTGGCCTGACGACTTAGAAACGGGGCCGAGGATGATCGCAGCGGACACGCATATGTACGAGTATGTACAGTATGTACAGGTATAAGAGTAAGCAGGCCAGGCTTAGACGTGGGGGGCCAGCAGAGATAAGTTGGGATATAAATACTGGCAGAGAGAAGGGTAGAGAGACGGAAGCGAGGACAAGGCTATAAATGATGATGTTGGCAAACCCTGGCTGTTTTCCAAAGAGCAGAGACCGGGGACCCAAGCAAGAGATCTAACGCGACCTCGTGGTGGCGTTGAGAGTTGTGTGATGGGCGTCCCTAAAGCTGAGCCAGTACGGAGCAGACTCCGTACACCTCCAGCCGTTAGCCAATGGGCAGGGGTCCGACGACAGCCTTCTGAGATGGGAGGATGCCCTAAGGGGGCCTTGGCCCGGCCCCAAGACGAGAGATTGAGGAACAAGCAAGATGAGTGCGAGTGGGGACGAGACCCAAGGAAATCCGCGGTACTGGATTGCACTTGCTTTTGCGTCCGAGCTAGCGACTCTGGTCTAGGCGGGCGGTCAGATTGATACAAGTTAACGTGGTCGGTTGGGGGTGAGCCTAGATTTCGAATTCGAACCTTGCTCGTTTAGCGCCGGGAGGGGTGAAGATGACGATTGACAAGGGCGGGAGTGAAGGCTGGAAACCATGGAAAAAAGGAAGACAAGACAAGACGCAGTGGACCCCCTCCCCCTTGTTAGCCACACTCCTACTTTGGAATGCTGAAGCAGCCAGCCAGAGCGGTGACAGGGCGGCTGAGATGGAGAGAAACGCCATGTTTCTGCGCAGGGAGGCTGGAGGAGGCGTGGGTGTATGTACAAGTATGTAATGTACGATACGCAGCTTTGGTCGCCGGTACCAAACCAGACCAGAGGTCGCAGCATGCGCGTAGGGTGTGCTCCGTACTTGATCTCGATTCGCGCCCTTCCTTGACGCCACGATATGGAGTGTTCGCGCGGCGAAGAATGCCGCCTATTTGCGGAGCTGAGAAAGTCGACTGACACTGACAACCCAGCTGATGGGGACGCACTCAGTCAGCCATCGCCATTCACTTACGTACTGTGACTGTCCAGCCAGCCGCTCCGAGGACGGTGCTGGCGGCCTTTGGTGAATATGGGCCGTGGTACGGAGAGATGATGCATAAGAAAGATGGAGCATGAATGAGATGAAATGATCAAATCATGGAGAAAAAAAATGATAAGCTGGGCCTACAAGTACTACCTAGTAGTACTAGTATAGTATGCTATGACCACAGCAGGCACAAGTACTGTAGGACTACTTTACGGGCCCCTCCCTACCTTAGTACAAAGGACCTAGTAGAAGGTGTAGTCCACTCCATGCCTACAAGGTAAGGTACTCTGTACCTCCACGTATACTTACAAGTACGAGTATACTTACAGTACAAGTGTAAATAGAATAAAGCGGGAAAAAAACGGAAAGAGACACCAGGGGTTTTGGCCCGCTTCCAGACGAGATCAGCAGAGATTGTGTAGGGGTGCAACAACGGGGAAGGAGCCATCGGCTCTAGCCTAGGCCAGTCTGGGGAGCGCACTTGCCCATCCCCATTCAGCAGCCTTCATGCACGGCCTCACCGCAGACACATGGCGCCACGTGTGTCTACAAGATGTACACGATACATGTGCTCTGTGCACAAAAAATATCTCTCGCTAATGAGCGCCAATATTTGAGTACAGTAGCTTGCATGCGCAAACTAAGGAGATAATACTGTACCAGCGCTTCTTGCCTCTTTCTTGCCTCTTTCTTGCCTCTTTCTTGCCTCTTTCTTGCCTCCTCTCTTGCCTCCTCTCTCGTAAAAACACTTGTAAAGGAGCAAAGCAAGGAGTAAGCGTGCACGGGCTCGCGTTGGATGCATGTTGATTCGTCATAATGGTGCTTGTACTTCGTACGAAGTAGACAGCCTCCCATAATGCCGCCGTTCACCCCACGCCTGCCGGGTCGGGCACGCCTGTGCAGATACTGCCTGTAGGCTGTCGGGAATTGTAATTGTACTGATACCCATAGAGTACTCATACCCCGTCCTGCGCACTACTGAGGCACCTAAGAAAACGCCTGGGTTCGATGGTACGGGAGCTTACAGGTACAACTGGTACTACTGCCTGGAAGTAAGGCGGTGCCCAGGTACTAACTAACCTTGCTGCTCCATATCGTACGGCACGGTGAGATGTGCCTGCCTCATCGGTACGATCAGACATCTACGATCACGAGTCGCGGCTCGAAAAGGTCGAGACCCTCCGGCAGGATGACGCCCGGCTGCCGACATCGTCAGCTTCGCTGGTGAGCATGCTCCTAGCAACCACTGCATTTGCTTACCAGTACCCTAAGGCGCCGCCATGACGAAGCAACTGATGCGGGATGCAATTGAAATGATGGCAGACGCCCGATCACAGCGAATTCCAGCAGTAATTCCAGCAGTTGATGCTACGGCTACCCGTACCAGCAATAGCTCCTTTCGAGCACAAGTCCTATCGTCATCAAAGTGTTGCGAGATCTCAACAGACCAAGGAGCCGACAGGGAGGATCGTGCATACATCTTCATGCAGGAGCACAGCTGACCACTGGTAGCAGCATTTGTCACTGGCCGCCAGCGGGATCTCAAACGATCCAGAACTCTCGTCACTTTGCTCGTCATACTGTGCAAGCACTGCTGCAACCATAAACGCCGATGCACTCACTTGCGATGGCCTTGGGTCAGGGGAGATGCCAGATTTGCGGTCCCCAGAATCGGGCTTCCCAGTGCCGCAGTTGGACAATATCACTCGCTCGCAAGGTCTGTACAGCCAGTGCTTCCGTCTTTACTGGTTACAGCAGTCAGATAATTTCTAATCTCATATGCAGACTATCACTGCTACATGTCCGGGCTCATATCCGCCTCATATCGGCGGCGTTCCTTTCTGTCCGCTGTGGCCTGAGAATCATCCGTTGTATACTGGAGGGTGTTGATACCGTACAAGGACAACACTCTCCTGGCCGAACTAAAAAAGAAATTTCAAGGCGATGCGACGATAAATCATAAGCGACAGGTGTATGCTCCGTACTCGCTGCACTGTCTGTTATTTCCTCTTCTTTTTCGCCCCTAGCTAGCGCTCTGTGCCGCGCTCAGCAACCGCGTTTTCCTTCAACTGGTCCTCCTAGTGGCATTCGCCTACCAGGAACCTTGGCGCCATGTATGGAGTAGCCAGAGCGGTAAATCTGGCCCCCTCGGCTGGGGTCTTGGTTACCATGCATCGTACTAGCATGACTTCTACATCTACAATTGGTGGGCCATCGTCCTGAGCTTAGCGACGGCCGCAGCTCGATGAGCCCAAAATCTGCACCTCGGTCAGCGGTCTACTAGAGGTTTACTGCTGTTCACTTCCTTTCATATTGTGGCCAGAAGGATCATCCTATACAGGCGCCCCGGGGATTACGATGATGAATACCTTGGCAACACTAACCTAATACTTGTCTATGGAATACGAGACACAAGCAGAAAGGAACACTCCCACCGAAAACAGGCGATGGCGCTCCCCAAGCATTGCAAATTACCTGACACACTAGTTAATTGTTGTTTTCCCAGGAAGACGGCTGGCGAAGTATCCAACCACTATCTCTTTCGGTTGCCAGCGTAGACCCTCTTCCTTCAGCGGCTGGCTTAACCTGATGACATACTTGAGGAGTCACTCCATCCATGCTATAGACTGCTAATATGTCTTGGCAGGACTAGGCAGTACTACTACTACGAACTAGCCTACAAGAATCTACCACTCCGTGCGAAGTACTTGCCACTCGCTACCTAGCTTTCACATAGCCTGGAAGCAGTGGACAATCCCCCCCCTACCGACACCCAAGGAACGACGGCGCTACGATAGCTGCGTGCGGGTGGCACCCCGTTGCAACCGCTGCCTTGTAAGATGGCGAGATGGCCCGTCGACCCAATCTCGCTGAGATACTACTAGTCTAGATCAGATGCCTCTTAATTGTGGATCTGGATCACGCCAGGTCAGGCGAGCCTTGTCCGCTCCTGGTTGGCTCTACGCCAATGGTCAGCGCCGCTCAGAGTCCATCGCCAAGCAGCCTGCATACCGTGCTGCTCGTCAAATCTTGCCTTTGTGACAGAAGTGACGCGCGCCACAGCTATCTTGACCACCAACTATCTGCTTTTCCAGATTGAGAGGAACTTTTTTCTCTTCAAATCTCCCTCCCTTCCTTTCAGGGCTGTTCTCTGGGTACTACGTACGTATACTGTTAAGCACATGTAAGGTACTAAGGACAGCAGCTGTAGCATAGCGATAGGCTAAGAACGGGTGCCTTGAAAGGATGGACACGTATGATTCTCATTAGGTGTAATTACAGCAATCTCAGCTAGGCATTACCTCGATATGTCAAACCACGGTCCATCCGCAGAACGTGTTGCTCTCACACAATCTTCAGCAGCCTCTCCAGCGTATCAATCACGTCGTGGCTTGCTCGTAATACCTGTGCACATCGGTCAGCCGTGTTGTGCAACCTGGAGCATGCGTGCGACCGGCGTCACCACTTTGAGGTCTAATAGACAGCTGCGATTCAAAACGGGCGCCCGGCCAGGTTTCATCGCACGCTCTAAAGGTTACAGCACGTCTACCATCCTAAAATGTTATTCATATCCCCCTTTACGATGCATTCCCCTTTATAAATCGTCTTGGCCAATTCATTGACTCATCATACTCTGTTTGTCCTATTCTCTCATCATTAGCCAGCCAAGGTCTCCCATGGACTTTCAGCAGAATCTGAGCAGACGAGAGCAAGCGCGTGGTGACAGAGAAAGTTACCAGGTTATCCTCTTTTTCACACGACTTTTTCAGCCAGCTTCAAATTGTTCCAGTCCAATCCTAGCAGCCATCCACATCGACTAGCATCGTTTTCACGAGCTGCATCCAGCTCATATGGGAATTTGATGGTGGCCGTTGAGTGCCTTTTCTCAGGTACACGAAAGAACAGCAGAACAACCCCGATCACCATTTCAGCTCTCTCTTTTTCATCTATGGAAAGGTCGCGGTACGGAGCAATATACTTGTAAGTTGTTAGAAGTACACGCAATTTATTCTTGAACGGAAGGATCACGTCGTAATACTACTCCAGACCTCAAAATGGTATGGGGGCCAAAGCAGGAGGGCATCCACTACGAAGCACTAGCTTCGATCTTGCCCCAGCGACTGCTTCTCAACCGCTCGATCCTAGCCGCTTTACTCTGCATTTCGAAAAAAATAGGGTGCCGAAATATAGAAGCTTGTTCATACCCACACGCAGTAGGGTATGCGCGACGCACAACAGCCTGGGCTCAGAATTAGCGAGCCATGGATGAGTCACCAAATTCTTCACATTTCTTTTAGCTATTCACAGTAGCTAATCGTGAGATGACTAGCGAATTCGAGACGCGGATGCCGCACAAGCGTATTCATATTCATACACTTCACCATAGCCTCCGGTGCTTGTGCCGCCAAACGGGCTGCTTTGCGGAACTCGGAACTTTTAATATATTCAGGCATAGCTAAATCTTGTGGTTGGTACAGCAAACCGAATCGTATACATGGCTTCGATAAGGGAAGAGGGGAAAGAGAAGTAAACATACTACTTGCTCTAATAGGACTTTGTTGCCACGCATTGTTCCACGCATAAAGTACCGAAAGTTATAGCACCGCGTTCAGAACTACAGCGTTCCTCAAGGTAAAGCAAAGGACGTCTCACACACGTGGATGGCAGCTTTCACAGGGATAAAACAAATCAACCCTCAATAAGAACACAACAGCTAGGTTTCATTGTGATGGGCGTGTTCTTATATTCGACAGCGTTGGAGCCCATCCGAAACACTGGTACTATTAAAACCAACATGGCCGGGCTAAACGGCATTTGCTCGACATACTTGCTCCGAGAGCTCCTTCAAAAACCTGGTCAGCGTCTCGAGACGAAACGCCTTGGCCAAGACTTGCAGCTTTAGAGTCGCCCGCCCTATCCAGCTCATCCAAGCAAGCACTTTGCAACAAAAGCACAGCAGCAGTTTTCGGTGTCATGAGACGAGCCAAAGCGGGGTTTACTATATTACTTGCTCAGTCTGGAACAAGAGCCTTTCCCACTCGCAAAAGGTGCCGAGACGTCCCGGTGCCTCAGCTGCTTTGTCCCCCACCTTGTACAAGCAAGTATCTAGTCATATCGGCTTGGAGCCCATGAATGAGCGGTAGAGGGAGGATTAAGAAATTTATTCTGCTTAGCAGGGACCCTTGCCTGTCCGGATAAAGTCCTTCATTCCATGAGCCAATGGAACACCCCACAGGTGTCGGAATCGCACGTGGCGTGTGCTTCTAGCTTCTAGGCTGGTAGGATCGAATATTCTTCCTGTTCCGAGCGCGCAAGGCGCCAAGCAAACAGTCCACTTTTGACTAAGGCATCGCCAGCCATAGCGTCGATTTTCTCTTCCTTTCTTTTTGATGGATCGATCAAACGGCGTCCCACTCAAGAACCACTTTTAAGTTTTTTTTTTTTTTTCTCTTTCGATCACACGCACATGCGCCAAACCACAACGCCCGACACGACCCTTCTCCATCGCGAGCTGGTTTACGAGTCAACGAAATTAGCATGCATTAGTCTCTACAAGCGATGTATGAGCCGCTCCAAACCTTGGTCTCGCTCTCGTACATGCACGAATTGCGAACAATCACATTCATTATGATGGTCTCTTTTCCTTGTTGCCCTTGGTTCTCTCACATTCTCTCTCGTGAAGCGCGCTGGCCCGGCATGGCAGCGATTGGCTTGGTGGAGGCTAAAGCTGTTTGGTCCCTCAACAGAAACGAAAAAAGGAGAAAAAAAAGTGTGACTCTTGGGTCCAGCACTAATATGGCGACTGGGGGCTATTGGCCCGCCACGGTGCTGCAACACTTTGAGATCGGCCGTCAAGCAGCTTGACCGTTCATTAACAAGCGTGGATCCGCTGGAAATAGTAATCACGCTTGTACGGACATCGTTCTGGATCATCTGTATTTCATGATTCTTGTTTAAGCGGAGCTGAGTACTATTCCCCCGTCTCTGCCCCTTTGATTGCCGTAGTGATTTATCTATAATACTGCAAAGACACTGCCACCAACGACAATGCGCAAGGCAGACAAAGAGCAACCAAGATGTTCGCTCTGCAGCCCTAGTGGTGGTCACGATGCCTGGTTATGCCGCAGCAGCGGGCGGACAATCTCACAAGTCAATCAATTAAAGGCCATCTGCAAGGCCATTAAGCCCTGTGGTGTGACTGGCAATTTGGCCATTGACTAGCGCGCCACACAAGCTTGATCCGAACGATGGGCTATTTCCAAAGCTGGAAGCTTCCCCCGAACAGCACACAGATCCTACCACATGCAAAGTGAAAAGCATGATGTGTCGGTTATATGCCACTATAATACATGTACGAAAATGTGGGCTATCATCTGTTACAGGCCCATCAGTCGCATGTCTATGGAGTACATTGTCTAGCTATCTTGATGTTGCCCCCATCAGCACCTTTCCCAAACGCCATACACGTTGACTTAAAACCATTGAAACTTGGGCAGCATCTTCCACGAATGGAACCTTGGCATTACTACTTTCCGTATTGGCAACCAGATAAGCACAAGCCTTGGAGCAACAAGAAGGTGGTCATATATGTAACAGGGTAGCGCTATATGTAATCGCTCGACCTTGTCCATTTGGGCTTACCTGTACGGAGTACGCATACTGTACATACGAGCAGGTTGAGAGAGGCGATCGAAACTTTACGGGCTGACGTCGGATGACACCCACCCCAGCCTTTGCGCTCTTCTTCTACATCCAATCTCAGACTTTTTTGGCATATACTCCGTAGGCCTAGTATATACAAGTAGGCACAGCCCGATGAGATGACGGCATACTGCTTCTGAGGAGTTTTTTTCTTCTCTTTTCTTTGGGACGGGGTACAGGCAGCATCTGCAGAATTCTCCGTTTATTATTTTGTACCCCTTGCCTCCTCTTAGCTCTTGTGAATATTCTTTTACAAGCACTACCCTAGGACTGTCAATTTGGGGTTTCCCAAAGCGCGAGGCCATAGCTGTTGACTCCAATAGCCCGTCTTCTACGAGCCTCGTCGTTCAAGGAGATAGAAGAGTAGGACAAAAGGTGGCAGTGAAATGATGATTATTTCTGGCTATATGCTAAGCCTAGTGGTATGTTTTAATCGATATTCACGCTCCACGCCCTGCAGAGAATACAGGTGTCATCAAATTCATAAGAAATATATAATATCTTTACGGATAATCAGGCACGAATATGTGAAATAAGTTCAAATAGCCACCTTAACAGGCCTATTTTGCAGCTACGTGGTTAAAGACCGACCGTAGGCTACTGTTATGTGTTATTAGATCGAAAAGAAAGTTCAACGATTCTGGAATGTGTCGTTCTCTATACCGCTACCCCCCTTTCCTGCTCTCTCTTCCTGCTGGGCTGAATCCATCAGCCAAATCTATCTACTAGCAGTACAGTATGATGAGACGACACTAGCTAGCCGCCATTGTAAGAGGCCTCTAACTCGCTTTCGGAAGACCCTCTTTCAAGACAGCTAGTTAGATGCAATGGTCGTCAAGCATGACTTGAAATCTCTGGATAGATGACAAATGATGGACTGGAGATCTGGACACGGCTGCTAGCACGGATACATTGAGATGCAGCGGGGGGTCGAAAAGCTCCCCAGCCACCCTGCCATGCAACCGGGGGCTTAAAGGCTAAGAACTAGCATCAAGTAATATAGCGCTAAAAATGGATAGAGCTTGAAAACAAAGGGGTATCCTTTTCTCAGGCTTTCATATTTTCACACCCCCTCGGCAACGGCCGGGTGTGTTGACATTCGTTAAAGAGCGACTCCCAATTCTGGGACGGCACAGCCATCAGGTGAGACTTGTTGGCCTATTATCAGATGGACTCACCGACGTTGCCCAATCGTATGCTACATGCAACATGGCAAGAGACAGCATAGCATCCAGGTTCCCAAAATCAAATCGCTGGGATCTGGGTAGGCCGCTGAAAGGGAAGAAAGGGAGGAGTGTACGGAGTAACCGATCGTCTGATCTGGGAGATCGACCGTCGTCAGAATGAACCATACTGTATGTGCTCGATACTACTCTCGACTCCGTACTCGCTTCACACGCGCAAATTGACACACGTATATATGTAGACGCTACAACTTCGGCGTGAGATTTACGCTCCGTGTGACTGATCGTAGATGGATCAGATGGGCCGATTTCCTGCTGCGAGGGGGTTAGGAGTGGCTCTAATAAAGGACGGACGGCCTTGCGGCAAAGGCTCTGCTGACCATTCTAGGTTCTTCTATTTCAGGCTGCACATATTACAGGCCGCAATCTGTAAATAGCGTCGAGCGCCCAAATGGTTTTGGTTGGTGTTTGTCGACCCCCGGATTGAGGGGTTTTCCTCTACAAATGGGATCCAAGCCCTTTAGCGAGGGCGAGTGGGAGGGGGGTCGATTAGCTTTCCTGAGAAATGGCAATGAAATGAAGGACTCGTCTTTAGGCTGCAGGATGCATCTCGAGCCTAGAATTTTCAAGCCGGTTGGGATCGGGGCTGATGAAATGACGGATAATCTAAAGGGCGCTGGGGGTTCGAATTCTGGCATGATGATGTCAAAGATCCATGACCATGGCCCCGCTTCCGGCAAAATACATACAAAGTCTGAAGTTCGTTACTCTAGAAGGCCCTGCAGGGGCTGCTTCACTCGCACGCCGGCTTGATGGCCGATTACTATTATGGGCTAATAATAAGTGGCCCAGGAATCGAAGAGCTCCGTGTATGGAACAGGTAACATTCGTGTAAATACTCGCGTGTGACGGATCAGTAATGATATCTAGGATTATCTTTCCCTCGACACCACACAGGTAAGCCAACCGACGCGTGAGTGGTGGCAGTCCGTCTGTAGACGGGAGATTTATTTTCAGCCATTTGAGAGAGCGGCTGTGCCCGTCATATGTCAGCCGGACAATGTGTGATCCTACATGCAGACATGCCATAAGAATTTCCGCTTCTGAGCCGGGCCGGGGGTACAAATTAGGACGTGTGAGTAGTAGTAGTGCTACTTGTAAGAGAGAGAGAGACGAAATGTGATGTATAGGAAATGATAAGATGGGAAAAGAAAATTACAAATGCCACCCTGCCACTCCATAGTTTGCGCCTTCGCACAAGCTGGTTAAATTAAAAGAGATACAGAGACGGGAGTTAGCTCCGTAGCGGCCTGGAGAACGACGATCTGTCAGTGGAGGGAATATACGAAGTGTGTGTGCGTGTACGAGTTTATACTAGGGCGAAGGAGAAGGAGCATCGTCGCAACCGCAATTGGGGCCGAGTGCTAGGATAAAAGTGTTACATGATGGCCTAGAAGAGAAAGAGAGAGAGGGAAGCCAAAGAAAGAAAGGTGTGAGTTCTTGGTTTAACTTAATGCCGATGATGGGCTCCAATCGCGCCCGAAGTGGCCACCTCCAACTCCTGCAGATACAGCGTAGTACTCCGTTCCAAGTACGGAGTACTCAGGAAAATAATTATCTTAGTACATTCGGAGTACAGAGGCAATAACAGCCAGCAATTAACGGAGTAGTACCGTCACGGAGGCACTACTGCACCAACAGCACGTACTAGTAAATGCATGGGACAGAGGCTTGGCAGAGTACAGTATTTGGACGAAATGAATGAGATTGGATTGTTCATGCGTCGGTCCCCGGGCCCCCCAGCCATGCCTTTAGGCCAGGTTCTTTGCCAAAACTCACGCCACTTTGTTGGGTCTGCTTCGTGGAATTTCTTCTTTCCCCTTGGTTGCTCTTGATTTAGATTGGGTTCTTTTGAGATTTGGCAAGTTTTTTTTTTTTTTATAGGGGAACCGGGAGGGGTGAGATTTGGTATTTTCCCCTCCCTTTCTTCCTTTCTGCTAGATTTCGAATGGGATGCCTCCTGCCTGCCTACCTTAGGTTGATCCTTTATGTGGCTAGTCAGTTTATTTATATTGGAAAACAGGGATCGGCCGTTCTCTACGAGAGGTGCAGATGATTAAAGGCATGCTTTGATGTCATGGTAGATTCAAGGTAGATTTGAGGCAAGCTAGATCGATGTTAGTACTTGCGGAATACTCTATGTGGTAGCAGCGATATTTTTAGCAGTTGGCGCATCTTTATTTGACGCCTTATTTGGGAGAATTGGTAAGAGCAGGTACCTTACTAGGTAGGACCTACTCCCTCCGTATAGATAATACCATATAAGGTATGCGTCTTATGTAAGGCTGCTCAGTGCGCGCTTAATGTAAGGTAGTAAACAGAGCAGCCTTCTTCACGGGCCAGATGGGCAAGAGCATGCACAGGGCGCAGTTTCCCTCATCCATCTTCCTCGCCACGAGTACAAGGAAGGAACAGCTGCAAGTATCTAGGCAGAATCTTGTGTCTGCGCCAAATTCCTACTCACACGCCATCGCGATGATTTCATTTTTAAATCTTTTCACTCTCCTCCACATCCACCTCCGGCTCTACACCCTCACCTGTGGCCTGCCTCTAGGCGAAGTTTGAGAGGCGGTGCCTTGCGCATTGTCGCGAGCCAATCTCAATTCCTCGCTGCAAAAGCTAGCCGGCATCATCCTTGGGCATTGACTGACTTGCGACCGCCAATCATTCCACCGTGGCTCTTACGAAGTGCATGAGTAAGTTTGCACTCGGGCTTGCTTATCATGCTAGATTCTTGCCGACGTGACAGGTCTCTTTTTTTTATTTTTTATTTTATTTTGCTTTCCCCCCCTCCAGCTTTAGCCACCAATTAAGGAGGCTCTGTTGTTGACCGTTGGACAAGGGGGTAAGGGGGGAGCTGATACGACGCCGTTGGCATTCGTCGCGTGGAACAGCCGGCCCATCGACGCCGTCTCCAAGTTTTGGGTCGATCCCATGTCGATATCCTACGGTAGATTTTCCCCATTAGGACTGGCAAATACGGAGTGCTGCCTTGTACTGTACTCATGGTGGTACTGTGTTACTTTGCACGCTCTGCTCCGTATATCGACACGAATGAAGAAAAGAAAAAAAAGAAAAGTACAGTGACCTCCAAAGGAAAAAAAAAGGAAAAAAGCGGCAAAGCATGTTCATTGCTGGCGGAACTCCGCTCGCCTCTCAACAGCTTTTTCTTTTCAACGCCCTCTGGAAACGATGAGCTTGATCAGGCCGTGGCGATGACGCATTTTTACGTTCAAGGCAGACATACATGCATGTGCATGTATGAAGCAGCATTGCTACTACATATGGACTTGGACAAGTACTTCGTTGTACAAGTGGTATTTGCAAATCGGTACCGGCATGGATCGGCGGAGGCTATATCGACCCACTCGCGTGTTGGCGATGGGCTGTGATAACTTTGCATGTGCAGAGTTGCAATAGCAACCCTCCAGATTCAATGGCAAACAATAGTTACTGGCAACTCAGACGCCACTAGAGAAAACATCTGGCACACGGTCGATAGCGTGGTTCTCATGCGCCCGGCTTCGTAAAGCGCAAGCTAACCCCACTATTTCGAGCTAGAGATGCGATGAGACAAAGATCATTCAAGGCCGATGGAAGCTGGCGCTGGCCACGACGCCAGGACATCTGGGAGCGAGCGGCTTTCCACTTCCGCGATACTGCAAGCAGTGGTTCTAGCCCTCCTACTACTACGCGAAACACAACAGAGCTGGACCAGCGTCGCTGTACAGGCATTGTTCCTTGTCAACAGGGCTCGCGGACGTTGTCGCCTGCCTCCCGCTGGCATCTCAGCCTTACCGCATCAATCAGAAAGAATGAACCCCAGGAAGTCCGATGCTACACCCCAGTTCGATGGGACTAGCGATGGGACGAAGAAGGCCACCTCCCTTCATCTCCTTGTTAATCACGTTATACTGTACAAACTGTGGTACTAGTAGTACTACCTACCTTTTGAGAATCGCAGAATCTAGAGACCCAGCCCGGGTTAATATCCCGCTGTACGAGAAGATACGATTCAGTGGCTCTATACGAAGTACTACTACTTCGTCCCTGATAAGGGAACACGGAACAAGTCAGCTTTGGTCAATATTTCCGTGGTATGTTTTCCCTAGACCAATAGCACATCTTTCACTTTATCCTTTCATTCTCCACAATCTTTAATGGCGTCTCCACTTTATCTCCATCGTCATCTGAAATCGTACCATTATTTACCGGTCCCAATGGACGATTTAGGTCGGCGCCAGGCCAAGAAATGCTAGCAGAAGCCCATGGGGGGTGTCTGTCAAGCGCCAAATATGCACGAAGAGTTCCCAACAGAGCATAATGTTCTGGCTAATTACGACTTGGACCCATTACAGCTGGAGAATCGAATCCAGGTTTGTTCTTGCATTTGACAATCAATATTATACTCCGTATGAAGCACCACAAGGAGGACTGCTGTTCTTTCCCCATTTGAATCTAAGGAATATCTACCACCAGCTCCTGGACATGCGATTGCTCCATGTATGATTGGCTAAATAAACAGATTACTGCGACAAGCCCAGCGCAGTATTTTTGTAATCCTCTTATCTTGTTCGACCAGAAATACACATTACACTGCGATCAGATCAAAACGGGCAAGCACGGTACGAAGCAGTAGTGTTAACACGAAGCACGGAGCAAAGGCTCCAATGCCACACTCGATACCTCACCGATTCTTTTTTACACGCTTCGATTTGTTCCTAGATCGCGCACGAGGAGTCGAAAGATCTCGCTTCTACTGACAAGGACAAGGGACGGTCCGATATCATCAGCTTGGGACGCGCTAACAGGGAACTGGGAAAAGCCTCTCCGACAACCCTGCCTTGCAGCCAACAGCGCAGATACTAGTATACTACTACCTCGTAGCATCGGTCAGATCCCTCGATTCTCGGCCAACCTGGGTCTAGAGTGGTTGTTAACCGTATTTGCTCAAGAGTTGGCCGAAGGGGGGTGCAAGGATCATGCAAGTCTGGTCACCCACTCCATACGCACTCGCACTTGTACGGAGTGCATGCGCAGCCCTCCAAAACCGAACGCCGACCTTATCGAGTTTACTTCTCGGCGTTGAGGACATGCGTGTGCATACCTGTACGCATGGATGCTTGTATGCGCGCGCGCGTCCTGTATGCAAGCCTTCAGAGAGATCACACGGACAAGGACAGCTAATCACATAGCTTATTGGAGGGTCACCATGCAATCTTGCTCCCCGAGTCTTTGTTTTGATCGACCAATTTTTTTTCAAGACCGCCCCAGCGCGCTTGGAAAGCATCCTGGGGTTGTTAGCCTCGGAACAACCTGGGTTTATGAACGAAATCGGCCCCCTACACACACAGGCATTCGTATACTTGTATGAAGACCCCGTACAGTGCTCTCTAACAGTGGGGCGATTAAGTGACAGCTTCAGTCCAATGCCACGGAGACGGTGACAACAGCTCTGCTTAGTTTGGCAACCCAAAAAGAGAGAGGGAGCCTGCGTGAAAATCCTTGTTCTCTATTGGCCCCCAACGGATCCTAGTTCATCTGCTCATCTTTTGTACACATACCTCATTAGTCGACAAGCTGACATTAGGATTGGCGGGTATCGGCGACCATCATCTTCTGCGTCGGTGATCTATCCGTCATTCGCGATTAGCCTGCTCTAACTAAGCCTTTTTTTCCCTTCCGCCGGCAGCGCTGAAAGCTGTTGATCGCTGAAAGCTGTTGATAGTAGCTTTCACAGCTTCAAAACTCTAATGTACTCTTCTCCAGGTGAATGGAAAGCAAGGTGACCTCAAAGCACCCAAGCAGTTAATGGGCCGTGCCGCGCCGACGCCGCTTCTCTGGCGTGTGGCCTAACCATTGGTTCGTCATCCCGAGCGCCCATCATATCCCATGTGATTCCATAGCACTTCTGCCTGGCCAAGCGGCGGCAATTCCAGGGAAGGGATTCCCATTCTGCTTTTAGCTTCACATCATGATGAGTCTGGTGCTTCGGGCTTTATCCACGCAAATTACCGGCGATGTAAGGGAGAGCATTAGAAGTGTCTGTTTAGGTATGAGAACTGTACGAAGTACAGAACACGGAGTCGTCCTAGCTATGCTGAACCTCGTACGGAGTACTTCACATCTAGGCATCGCGCTCTGTGTTTAAGAGCTTTTGCCACCCCCAGAGTATGCACTCCGTAGCGGGAATTGGGTGCGTCTGTGCAACAACTCCACTTCAGTCTTCTTCTGTCAACGTCTCCTCAGACCTCAGACGCCCCCTTTCCTAATCCCGGCTCAGAACATAACTGCCGGCCGCTTACGCGCCGCAGCCACATCACATCGGCGCACCGGATTAGTCTCATCTGGAAGCATCATATCACATCTGATAGATTCTTGAGATATCCTGGCTAAGAGACCTCTTAGGCGGTGGCCTGAGCCTGATACAGAGCCACACCCTCTGCGGGCCTTTTCTCTTCTCTTCTTTCCTTCCACCTGTGCTCGTACTTGTACTGATTCCACCTCTCTGGCCCTACCCTTGCTGTTTCTTCTCTGTAAACCATCTATGGAGTACTTGTACGAAGAAGGCCTGGGAAGGATATTAACAGGCGTGTACGGAACACCCTGCGCTGTTTGCATGATCCTTCCACAAAAGGGCCCGGAACGTGGCAATGTTATCTATCTATTGCACTCCCGCCGTTTCCCTTCCCCTTGTAACTGACGGGCTCTTCCGAGATAGTGCTAATCAACAGCCGTTGCAAGCGATAACCGGAGCAGTTTCAGCATTGTTGCGGTTGAGAATCGGCGATAATGCGGGCGTCGCGAGCATACATCTTAGATGGTTGGTCAGGCATTACCGCTACCATCACGGAGTAGCAAGATGTGAGATCGCTAAGGTGTGCTACACCACTACAGCGCATTTACTGAACACTTACCAATAGAAATACGGAGTACATGACGATTGATCCATACCGCATTTGCCATTCCGAGACACGGAATCTTAATGGAGCGGCCCAGATGAACAGCCTTCAACCGCTAGTCTGCGTTGCGAGGCTCTAATATTACTAGCTAAGAGAAAATCGTACGATTTTTTAAAAAGACGTGGGGAAAAGAGACATGTTTGTCCGGGAATGTCTAATTTTTTCTTCTTTTTTCTTTCCCTTGTCGGTGCTAATAGCTCCTCCGCACACCGGCAGCCTTCTTTCCCCAAAGAAGTATCTTGTGTCCGCCGGAAGCCGCTCCCTTAACACTAACAGCGATATACCATGGTCTTGGTAAGGGGTCCTTGAAATCGGCTTTGCCGAAACGGTCTGCCTGGGTCAAGGATGCTGGCCAGCCTTTGAGATCAATCATCGCGGACCCCCCAGCAGAATCTTTTGCCAACAGGCGTTGGGAAAAGCTAGAGTGGGCCTCGATGGTGCTGCCCGCTGTCAATGATGCCGATCGCTTAAATCTAGCCGCACTGTTCTTCGTTACAAGAACATTGACTAACTTGGAGTGGACGGAGTTCCGGTAGGAGAAATAAAAAGCAGCTTATCATGGCCAAGCAATTTGCGACGGGTGGCCACTTTTTCTGTTTCGAGCAGTAAACAGTTCATGCGATCGTCGATCGTGTGACTTGTCCGCGTCTGGCGCCCGGGGGTGTCCCTTTTATTTCTCCTTCTCTAGAAGCGAAGCGATCTCTATTTGCAATTTAGAGCGCGCCGCTCCTCCAATTACGGTCTACTCCATCATCTATCTAAAGCAACCGTCTCTCCCCATGTCGGGGCAAGCGACAATGCCAGGATGCCAAGGAAGGGGAAGGGAGGGAAAAAAACGGCTACGCGACCCAGCGTGTTGGCCATGCATTAAACGTAATCTCGTCCGCGACATTGGAGAAGGGGGACCCATCGAGAGAATGGGGACTATGGAGAAAAAGAGAACAAAAAGAGAGAAGAAAAAAATAATAATCCCAAAGGAGGGAATAGCTAGCAGTAGTGTGATACTGCCTGATACTACTCCATACTTGCGGGCAAGAGAGGCGTGTCGGCATTTGGGAGCGGAGCTTGAACAAGCGTCGCATGAAAGATGATAGCACATGACAATGCTCGATGACATCAAATTGCCTTCCTCTGACCCCCCCCCTTTTTGCTGTCCATTACATATGTAAACAACAAACACTGCCAAGATACTTACGGGGGCGTACGAGTAATGTATGATTTGTATGGAGTACGGAAGCTCCGGCCGTGTTGGATAATGTTGACCAAGCATAAACTTGGCGGATAGAAAACTGAAACTACCAAAAAAAGCCGGTATTCAAGGTGTGTCTAATAGTATGGAGCAGAAGTAGGCGGTGAGGTGTCGTCGGATATGACATGCTGCTTGGGGCGGCTGTCAGCTTGCTCAAGCATATTGCCTAACAAGGCAGCTAGAGCATCTCAAAGTAGTAAATACGATCGATCCAATAGTACTTTGTTTTTTCCCTTTCTTTTACGTGGCTTGCTTGGAAGTAATCAAGATCTAGTGGCTGTATCTATTGTGCATCTTTAACATATACTGTAGGGAGCTTCCATTTATGACACATTACTTTATATCGCCATGATCGACCTGTATCCAGGACCCCGTTCAAGATTACTTTCATAAATTCATTGTCCCGTTAAGGGGCAGTCGCCTGCTGCTGCTTCCCACGAAGAATTTGTATGTCCCCTGCTGTAATTGCCACTTCTGCCTCTCTACGCTCCACACGCTCAAATCCCTTCTCGTGAGATGGAACGTCACTAGTTCCGACTGGTTAGGTTGCAAGAAGGGTTTTTCAAATCCTCGCAGCTGCTTTGACGGGGCTCCTGGGATGCCAATGTAGAGCTGCGCCACTTCTGCACCAGCAATGCTGCCTGTGTTTTCAACGTTTACGCTGACAGTGGCGATTGCGTCCCAGAGATCGGTTTGTCCGCCGCTTACGACGGGACCTCCCGGCCATGGGTATGTATTTGCCCCCTCGATATAGTTGATTGATATGTTGGTATATGCAAAGGTCGTGTAACTAAGCCCGAAGCCGAATTCATACCGAGGTTCAATGCCCTGTTTGTCAAAATAGCGATAGTCGAGATAAACCCCTTCATTGAAGTCGGCCTGGGGAAAGTTGACAAATTCACCTTCCGGCTGTGCCGGATCAAGCACTTTGCCATAGTCGGATTCATTTTTTGCAACCGTGTATGGGAGTTTCCCGGAGGGGCTGGTATCCCCGTAGAGAAGTGAAACGAGCGCAGGGCCACTCTCTTGACCTGGCAAATGCGCAAAGATGATTGCTGTTACGTTTGGATGATCAACAAAGCCATCAACCAACCGAGGCCCTGCATTGTGAAAGATAACAATGGTCTTATTGCATTGATCCGCCACGGACTTGATTAAAGAGTCTGAATACTCGTCTCGAATGGCCGGACGATCGGATCCTTCACAGGCCCACGCATTACCGAAAACGATGCAGGCGTCAGAGCTAGGCTCAACAGATGGCCTATTGGAGAGGAAATCGTTGAATAAAGCGGTGCTATCCTGGGAAGCTCTCATTTTTAGAGCCTCAAACGGAGAGATTGTAAGTGCTGGCGTGATAGCGCCAGAACCACAGCCGCCGAACATGGTACCATTTGCACCAAATGTTGCCAGTCCATCCTCTGAAACATAGTTAGAATTAAGCGCCTCCATACCCGTGATCCAGTTTTGGCTAAGTAGAGGGTTTGAGGATGGGTTAAAAGTATCGGGAGTCTTGGCTGAATAGCCAAAGAGGGAAAGCATGCGAGGTGACTTCAAAGGTAAAGTATTCTTGGTGTTTTTGACGAGGACGTGACCTTCAATGGCACCGTTAAGAAGAACTGGTGCGGCAGCCGGATTTCGTCCATCCACAACCTCGTGAGGATCGAGGACGTTGGAAGGCATGCCAATTCCCGGCTTTGGAAAGTCTTGATCCTGGTTAAATTGGTACCAGGTAGCAATGACTCTAGACGTGAGTTAGCACCTGTACACTCCAACAGTCGGTATCACTATTACCTCGTTGCCATATCTGTTACTCGTGATTCGGGCAATGAGCCGTTCTTTACGGCTGCAACAAGAAGGTCACCCCAGAAACCGTCTGCTCCAGGCATGGCCACATCCAGGCCAGCTTTTGCAGTAGAAACTCCTGCGTGCTGAGCTCCCCAGTCGGAAACAACAAACCCCTGGATCCAAATCTTTGATCAGTATCACCATAATGGTAACAGGAGGTGAACAAGAGAAAAAAGGGGGGAGCTGCTGGATGAGTATTTGCGTACCTGGAAGCCAAGCTCAGTTTTGAGAAGGCCATTCAGTGTCTTGCTATTGGAGCAGCCGTACGAGTTGTTGACTCGCTGATAAGAACACATAATGTTTCCACTTCCTGCTCTCACGGCATCTTGAAAGGGCCTATCGAAAGACGGATAATCAGGGTTTGTTTATAGATGACTCTGAAAGCGGCGGTTATGCTTACCATAAGTATACCTCGTGCATAGTTTTATCATCAATATTGGAGGATACGGAAGATGTATTTCCTTCTGGGTTTCGATTGGTTTCTTGTTCGTTGCCGATATAATGCTGTAGAATACCGGATATCAATATTGGTTTTTCAAATCTTTCCTTGAAAATATCGAAAAGGCTCTATGAAGAAGGCCTACCTTGGTACTGGTAATAACACCCTGTCCCTGGATGCCAGAAACGGTCTGAGCAACCAAGACTCCAGACAACCATGGGTCGACAGATATGCCTTCCCAATTTCTTCCTCCACGTACGATACGCCAGGCAGGGCCAACAACGGGGCCGAGCAAGACATTGACGCCTTTCGTCTTGAACTCGCCACCCATGGCGGTGCCACGCCGGAAAGCCAAGTCCTTGCTCCAGCTACGCCATAGTTAGCTTGGCTATGTTTCTTGATCGAAAATTGGGAGTTCAAGATAGACAAGCTAAGGGAAATCTCTCACCTAGCTCCAACATGAATACCACTCGGGAAGCCGCTGACAAAATCCGTATTGCGAAGACCATTGCCGGCATCGCTGAGGCACATTCCTGGGAAGTGTAGACGCTTGATGGCAGGAATATTGCCAGAACATGTGGAATCCGCCGTAACACCAGCCGTTAGATTCACCTAATAAAGAGTTAAAAGACCGGTATCATTTGTGACAACTTGTTAGATCTTGCTGCATCTCCTCGCCTTACCTTTTCTTCCAACGTCATCTGGCCAACCAAGACTTTTGCTTTTTGAAACGCCGCTTCCCACTCATTGCCGCCCACCATTTCAGCTATTTATTAATAGTATCAGTATCAAAGAAAGAGTCTTGTATCCACGAGCCGAGTCCGATGGAAAACATACGTGATGGATAAACCGGCGGCGATTGGCCATAGAAGTGGGAATCGTCCGTGATGACATTTTGAGCAGCGCTTATCAAATGCGTCAAGCCCGCAAGCAAAGTGATCTGCTTGATGGCGACCATGGTTTTGGTCGGATCGTAAAAATGGGTATCAATGTAGGAATCGTATGACTATAGCTGGCAATACGCGACTAAAATGTAGAGCGATTGGTATCAGGAAAGAAGCATTCGCGCGCTCGCAAGCTTGAAAACATCGATGCCTCCTCGAAACAGAAAAACGACGGCTTTAGTGGTTTGTCTACTGCGAAGTATATCTCTTCATGAAAAAGATTAATGCCATAATACTACCCAGCGGAAACGGTATAAGAGAATGAGGAAGGAAAAGCGAAAGAGACACGACAAGGGGAGAGAAAAGATGTTGATTATTCTAGTCCCAATTGTCCGTGAATGAGACATGCATACAACAAGCTCCCATCTCCTCAGACGGGCCGCCTCAATCTCCGTTGTCCGTGCAGCTCCAGGTACCTCCTCACATTTACTTAACAAAGCGGGCAGGAGCTCCGAGTCCAGTAGCTTCCTTTCACTGGCTAAAGTCGCCGCCAAAACGTGGTAACTGCCGCAAACTGCAACCGCAACCGGCTGTTGTTGCCGTATGCTAATGCGAATGCGCTATTGTTGCTTTTTATTGCTCGCTTTTGGTGGCTGCTTCCCCGCAAAAAGAGAGAAAGCGCAAGGAAAGGCGGGAAGGAAGTAACACGTACTAGCCCGATTGGCGGGTTGGCGAGAGATTAGGCCAATGGGTAAGCTTGGAACTTTTCCCGTGTGGGGCTGCGATGACGATTGGTGGTTGTTTTGATGACGATGGAGTGCATGAGATGAAGATGTTCTGTGTGGCTGTGGTGATACCTATTTATGGGGTAAACACGAGGTTTTGCTCATGAGATTTTGAGGGGAAAAATAACAGATGGTTGAAGGTAAGTTAATGTGGGTGGTGATGTTGCTAAAATAAAGGAAAAGAGAAAGAGAAAAAAAAAGATTAAGCGAGTAGCAATTGCACGTTTCGATCGTGCGACCTCCGGGTTATGAGCCCGGCGCGCTTCCACTGCGCCAAATTGCTTTGATGACTTGCTATGACTTGACACGACGATAACTGGCACAAGAAGGATACTCCATTCGAGTCTTGGAAGAAAGAAAGCATCCAAATGATAAAAAAAAGGAGAGAGCAAATTGAAATATGTATTATTACGCAAAGGTTGGCGGATTTGTTTTTATTTTTCCAAGATAAATGCCAAGCGCAGAGTCCATCCCCGACAGCCTATTTACACGCTCGACGATTGGGACGGGTCGCACAAAAACATCATTATTTCTTCCGATAACCAGCATCCAGGGCATTCATCGGCCAGATTTCAACGATATCTTCTGCCTATCAATCTACCACGTGCTATTCATACCGTCGTCGCACCATCCTCACATTAAAAATGAACGACGAGCGCACCTCTCTCAACCTGTCCCCTATGTATTGCAGACAGATAAAGTCTAGAAACGGGAGAAATAAAAGAAGAGCTAGGTATCACTGGTGAAGGAAAAAAAATAAACAAATCCACCAATCCCTTCTTTTATCCAAAAAAAGATCCCCGGGTTTCCTATTCTCTCCTCCTTCTCATTCCACTTCACATCATTCCTTCTTAAGATATCAACTTTCAATCCTAGTAACGTGAAACTCAAACAGGCAGCCTCCTCCTTTTCATCCCAGTCTCCAACGACCTCTCTTCTCCTATTTGACCATGACTACAATAATGATAAAAACAACAAAGAAGATAAATAAGGGTAAAATAGAGTAAAAACACGGAAGAGTAACATATCCCCGCTAATGTATATGTTAAGACGAAAAAAGCAAAATGTAGCCAAGGCTTTACTGCCGACGAATAATGAAGGTTAAAGCCGTAAGATGCCATAATCATATGCATGAAAGGAGCCCGAGTCGACTCGGGCAGCTTAAACCGAGGGATCAACGACGTATGTTGGTTGAGTCATAGACTGAGACCCAGGCAGTAAAAAAAAATAAAAAGGAGTAGGCGATAATAATAATATCAGTACTTTGGCAAATGAAGCCGCTTCAAATAAGTAACCTGAAAAAAAGTTGGTAATGATTCTCAGCGCGGTGTAATGTGACAAACAAGGATAATGCAATGGGGTTCCTTAGAGTATTAACTTTTTGAGGTTTCTCTGAATAATCATGTCCTGCACGGAGCCCATTGTGATTTTCAGCAAGTTTGTGTCGGTGGCGTTGGTGAAGTGGCCGTAAATCTCCTTTTCGGGATTTCTACTCAGGGCACGGAATTTATCGAGGAAGTATTTGCTGGCTGCCTTGTAGTCGTCTTCGGGCCCGTGGTAATCGGTGAACCCGTACTTGGAAATCGGGCTCTTGGGCAGCTTCTCCTTGAAGAGATCCATCTTGTTGAGGAAGAGAATTAACGACGTCATGGCGAACCAGTGTGAGTTGGAGATGGATTCCCATAGCATCAAGGCTTCGTTCATTTGGTTCTGTAACAGTCTGTGTCAGCTCATGTGTCGTAATTAGCGTGCATCCGCTTCGACACTTACCCCATCCTTGTCTTCCACAAGGCACTGGTCATAACCACTGATGGCAACGAGGAAGAGCAGGCAGTTGACATTCTCGAAACAATGGATCCACTTCTTTCGTTCTGATCTTTGGCCACCAACATCAAACATGCGGTACGTCAACTGACCGAGGTCAAAGACGGTCTCTATGATACCAGTAGTTCTCAATCGGGAGCGAAGCAGATCTTGATCATTCGGGACATAGCCGTCAGCCCATATCCGGTCAATATCGGTCACAAAGCTGGGTACTAGTTAGCCATGACTATGTCTTCACCTAAATAAATAAAAAAATCAAGTCTCGTAGCAGTTACTGAAGCGTCAAAGGGGAAGGCAGAAACAAGAACTGACTATGTGAGGTTGTCGTGCAGAGCGTATTCATTGCCCTTGGCAATTGCCGCCAATACGCCGCTGTCTTGCCATAACAGCTTGATAGGCTCTAGATAATCCTCCGGCATCTTGCTGTCTGGGCTGATTTCGTTCTCAACCAAAATGTGAGCCATGTTTTTCTATAAATAATATTCGCGTTAGCAAGTTCCGTGGTGATGATTCGTGTAGCACCCCTATTCCTTCTTAAGCTATGTCTTGTATCCGTGAACGACGTAACACAAGTACAAGCTTGCGAAGAACACATATATCAAGTCTGGGTGCTACAGCAAGAGGCAATATTACTAACCTCGTTATCCGGGGTGTCATATTCATATCCCATCTCGTTCATAGCCTCGGAGATGGTCTTAAATGACTGAACAATATTGCTAAAGATGACTGGTTTGAAATCCATCCTTTCGCTCTTGTTGAAGCCTTGAGCATAGATGAGCTTCATCTGCTTTAAAATGGTAGATTTTCCTGACTCTCCAGCACCTATAAAGACGACCGCGTTAGCATATTAAATATTACAGCGCCATTCAGTGCTACAGTTAGATCCAACTCTCTCGCTCTTCCAATCTCGTTTTTTTTCTTTCCTCTTCTTTTCTTCTTTCTTTCTTTCTCTTGTTTGGCGACTCAAGGTTGACAAATGGGTAGTAGGCATATTGCAATTAAGACTTACCCAATAGCAGCAGCTTTACTTCTTTCGCCATGCGCTTCTCCTCTTGGCGCAGGACCTTATCCAGCTCCCGCGAGTGAGCCTCGCCATCCTCATTCTTATTCCGATTGCCGAAGCACATTGTGGCGTTGTGTGGCCAGGGATTGGCCGTCGTTATGGTCAAATGCTGGGAACAATACCCAGGAGCTGAATCGGCGTGGAGTCGCGTTCGCGGAAGCGGCGGCTTGCCGAAAGTCTTCAGTCAACGGGTAGCAGCCTTTTCTTTTTCTTTGTATTTCTTTTTTTTGTGCACACGTGTTGTGCGTCCAAGGCGTCACGGTTGCAATTGCAAGATTTGTCGCTTAGCAAAAGTTGCTACCGTGCTGCAAAACGTCGTATGGAAGAGAAATGCGGTGCTTCCAGGCTTGTCTCGCTCTCTCTCTTCGCCCCTTTGTTTCGCAGTCGTGGTCTCTGTGCTGCGCGAAAGCCCCTGTAATCCCGAGGTCCCTGTCGACCCGTCACTTTGCACGGAGTAGCGTCCGTCAATCGTCGCCGTTTTGTCGTCGATCGGAGAGAGAGGATCAGGGCACGGATGGAGAGGAGAAAAGGCAGCACGCAGAAGCAATTCGACCGGGCAAGGTCCAACTGAAGATCGAGCTTAGCAGCACTACTAGGCACAACGGCGGAAAAGTGGCGACCAACGGGTAAGGTTCAGAGGAAGAAAAAAGAAAAGAAAGACAAAGAAGATACGACAGAATCGGTATTCGCTGTCCCCCGTCGACGGGAGCCGGGGATGGCCAAATGCGACAAGATGGATTTCTTACAGCAGTCTAAGGAACCTGTATTGAGCAAGCTGCTGGCGAGGCATGGCATTGGCATGGGGGTCCCTTGGTGGTTCTACTTGTTAATGTATGCATGAACAGGGCTCTTTAGTGCCTGCTGCAGCCGAGCCTGCCATCGAGCTTCTGTTCGAGACACCAAGACGCTCTAGCGTGCTTCGATGGCGCGCTGCTGGGGGGCAAATAAGGGGGCTTGAGGTGGACTCGCCAAGGGGGTACTTGAATGTTACTTGGCCGAGAACTAGTGAGTACTTTTATTTTAGTGGACTAGTGGGATAAAAGTTAATACTAAATGTAGTACCACTTTGGCTCAAGCTAAGTTCCCTTGAGGTTCCCATAGCAAGTCAAGAGCGGAGTAGAGTGTACTGCCGCATCTGCATGTCGATTCCAATTTGGACCGTATCGGGTACTATCCCAAAGCAGGCCATCTGCGGCCGAAGGCACTCAGCGGGAGTGGCGGAACAGAGCTCCCCGAGGTCGCGAGTACCAGACAGTCCGCAATCGTTGCCACGGCCCAGGTACAGAATACCTCCGGCTGCGCACTCCGCACGGCTATTGACCTAAGTACCACCTGAATGCCATGGAGCTCCTCATTCTTCAACTCCATATTAGTGGTCCCTGCATGCAGCGCACACGTTTTGCACACCAACTTGGCGAGACATTGTGGTGACTTTTGGTAACTACCGGAACGGCGGATCGAGACGACTCGTGGCATGGGCGTGGCATGACATGAAGGAAGATGGCAATCCCTGCTGTTTGGCGCCCAGCTGGGTCTTGCGGAGACTTATGATGTGGAAAAAAAAAAAAGAAGAATTTTTTTGGAAAAACAAACCAGAAAGTGGAAAAGAAAGTAGAGAAAAGAGGGAGAGGGAGAGGGAGAGAAGAAAAGAAAAATACATAGCTTAGAGGCGAAAATAGTTCCACTGGCATGCTGCCAGAGGCCCTATTGTTTTGCCGTCCTACTACACATTGCATGGAAGTTTCATTGTTTATCTTATTCCTTTTATTCTTATTCTTTTTTTTAAGCACTTACTCTGCGGCATATGTGCAACATGAGCATTCATCCAAGACAACCGTCGTCTGCTGCCTGCTGACGAGTCTAATTCGCAGGATTCATGCGCTGCTACTTCGCGCTACCACCCAGCCCAAGACCGCGCCTGCTGCTCACTATAAGACGCAAGCTCCACGGCAAAGACTCGTGTTCGATAGCACGGCACGAAGGAGGTGGTAATGCATTACCGCGAGCCTTGTAAACGCACTAGTCGGTGCTAAACTGCGCTGCTAAACAAGCAGCATCTCCATCCCAACTCCGGTAGAGCTTGCGCCGCCGCTCGACTCAAAAACCAGCTGCTGCTACCTACTACTTGGTACTATTTCTCGGGATACAGAGTGGTATTAATGCTAGTGCTGGCATTCTGCAGCGTGGCTGATACTTACGGGTAAGCATGAAGAATCCGGCTATGTACAGAGTAGTCCGCATCATTTTGTTAGTTTCGGCTTAAGAAAAAAAAAACAAGGCAAAGTGACAAATGATGATGAAGGATGCAAATCAATGCCCTTGTTGTCAGCATCGCCCATCCCACGTCTCAGCCATCAAAAATGCGAAACAGGATAGTTGCTTTGTTTTCTCCCGTATATCCTATTCATTTGGTTTAAAAATAAAAATAAAAATAAAAATAAAAATAAAAATAAAAATAAAAATAAAAACAAAGAAAGAAAATTCTCTTTGTCGTGAAGTATCCTATCCATGGCAAAAGGCGGCCCGTGCCAGGGGAAGCTCTCCGCCTTCGCGTGCTGGGTGGAGTTGGTGTACTCGTGGTTCGCTCCAACCTAGCAAAAGACCGCCCCGGTTGATGTCCTTAGTTCGAGCCTCCAATTAATCCCATTTTACTGTACGAGTAATAGTAGTGAGCTAGCTGCGACCAGTAATTGCTACACAGCAGTAGTAGCAGTAGTGTGCGCCATAGCGGCGACGATCACTTCTATATCGTGAGTGAGGGCCGAGTAAAAAGGAGTACCGAGTAGGAGTCGAGTATAATACACGACAGCAGTGTTTCTCTCACACTCCACATCCCTCTCCAGCGTTGTATCGCTCGACTTACAGTATGTCATTCGCATTCCTGTCGGTGGAGGCACCGGCCGCAAACGGAGATTTAAAGTTTCCCTTTTGTCTTGCATCCACCTCCGCTGCCTCGTGGCTTCCAAGACATGGAGTTGCAGCATGGCTCGGCACTTTGGGCAGCCACTGAGTCGCAAAAGAGGAGTCGTGAAGAGGCAGTACCTCCGTAGGAAGTAGTATTTAGTAGGTACTTAGGTATCTAGGAGTAGTAGCTCTCTCACAAGTGCACCTCGATGCTACTTGTAATGCCTTCGGATTTCACGCCACTGGATTATACCCAGGTAGGTATGAAACATGTAGTCCTGTGATGCTCCCTGCCAAATTGTGCTCTAGGGGAGCCCTGATCAACACCTGCTTGTACTTAAAAGGCCATCACTCGCAAAAGTCCATCTCATGTGTATGTATGCAAGTCATTTGTAGTATTCGTTGCATACTTGTAGTACTACCTAGTAGCACGATCTACCGGACGAGATTCTCCTCGTTGGCTGCAGGTCGTCAGCGACTAGCGTACGTAATCTGTGCCGGACATACAAAGGACTGCCTAGAAGTACAATTACAGGGTGCCCCGTCAAATTATGCATCGTAAGAGTGTAATTACACTGACGCCCTTCCCCTGTGCGTGCTGGGCTTAGTAACCATTATTAAAATGCCTCGTTAGGTATGGAGCATCTTCGTGCTCCGTCGTATTGGCTCTAGTGTTGAGAAAGACTACCAGCACTTCGTCCAATTACGGAGTACTGTACGAGTATGGCGTCCAAATAGCAGTCCAAATAGTAGTTGACTCGGCTGTATTCCGTAGAAAGACGGATATTTTCCCGTGACTCTCACGGTTGGATACGTCCATCAGAGCGGACTTGAGTTGCATGGCAAAAAGGCAATCAAATGACAAACTAGACAGCAAACCACCCACCAACCTCTTTGTGCAACCCTACCTCGCGCATTTTTGCTCACTTGGTGTGTGCCGCCAACTGCCAGTCTGTCACCTGTCAACTTTCTCTAGCCGTCCAGCCTCGAGGTCTCATTTGCTCGACGGCACAAGAACCGCGTGGCAATTTCGCAACGTGCTCTTGGCCAGCTCATATGCGACAGGTCAAAAAAAGGTAGGAAAAAAGATTAGTGCGCCGATGGCGGGCCATGTTTGATTTGAAACATCGGCGCCATGGCAAGGATAAAATAGCGTGGTGGATGGTTGAACAGGGGCCACCCCCTGTTGGACTAGATTCGAAATGGCGCCTCTAACTAGAACAAGGAACGGAGTTGCGTCGGAGTACTGGTAGTACTAATATACCGGTATGTAATGTTCTGTCTGTACGGAGTATGAAGTACGGAGCACTGCACTCCGCATCTGCTCGTACCCTGGGAGAGCCGTTGTTGCCTTCACTCAAGTTCTCGCCTCCACGAGGGCAGATTCTGGGCGATTCGGTGCTGATAACGCCACGGATGCTTTGTAATAGTAGATTGTTTACTCCGCACTCCGTATTTCCTTGAATAAAAACTCCTGAGTTGCCGATGGAGTGTTCAGATGCGTCATATCATCCCGCCTCTGGTTGCAGGTGCCCATCCCAAAGACGTTATGTTGTGCCGAGTGCACCTTTATATGTTAATACTGCGTACCTTTTACTCATACGGCTTATTATAAGGTAGATACCTACTAGGTAAGTAATAAGAACTATAAAAAGCTATTACTATCTGTAAAAAGCTAGATGGCCGGGTATGATCTTGCGTCCTATATATTTTTATATACTCCGTAGTACTCTGTAGGTTAGTACTGAGTAGCCAGTACATCGGCCCTAGATGCGGAGTAACATATGGATGTTATATTAGCAACAGCATCATCAATAATGTATGGGAATGAAATGCACTACGAGAAGCACTTTTGAGTACCATGGAAGCCCTGTAAAGAAATCTGCTGGACCATTCGCATAATACTCACTTATTCTACCGATCAGATATTGCACGTCAGCTTGATTAGTGGAGATAATGTCCATATCGGTACTAAGACTCGTATTACCCCTTGAGATATACCATCAACAACAAAAAGCTCAGCCATTTAGCCGTCCCATGTCGTTGACGACGTCTTCAAGCTGCCAGAAGAAAAAAAGTAAGCTGTCTCCTTGCTGGTAAACAAATGTGAACAAATTCTATACTGGGCTATGAACTTGAATCTTTGATATCTCCAGAGACGAGCAACAAACTTCTTGCACTCACTTACACCCATGCCTCGTCTAGTTGACCAATCTCATACCAGCTATTGGACCAAAAGCAACCACAGCGCGGCTTGGGAATCTGTAATAATGGCCAAATATGAGCGTTATACGCTGTGTCTAAGAAATTCCACAGTGAAGAAGTTGATCAGATTATAAGATGCCTCATCAGGCCTCACCTCTTTTACGATCGATTAGGCTACTTTATATCGCATTTGCCAATTGCGATGACGTGCAACACACCTCAGAATGATCTAGAAGTGCTTGACTGGGGAAGACAACAATTCCCTGCCTCATTCTGGATAGTAGCAAAACCATTTCTACCTACCGGAAAGTATATTGCTATGGCGGCGATCTAATTATGTATCTTATTTACACGCATTAATGTAGGGAGTGGCTATCTAATACCCTAGTAGTACCCGTTGTATCGCTACTTTAGCTACTGTATATTTTTCTTGCAAAATTCTACTTCCTCACTGCCCTCTTCCAGATTCTTTCCCCATCTCCTGCTACTTGCTGCTACTTCTTCTGGCCTTTGCTCTATATGTATGCTCTTACCCTCTTCTATTTTCTATTATTCAGTGCTACTTACTGGCTACCTTTTTCTTCCGGGTAGCCACTCCATTATTGTAACTTTGTAAACACAGATAGCGGGTGAGTAGACATTGCCTTGAGGCGGTACCTACCTATAGGAAAGTACAACTCGGCTAAAAATAACAACTCCCTGTACTCCTATCTAAGGTTTTGTAACTCATCGTTTAGGTTTGTATGATACTTTGGTATAGTCTACGCATCATCACCTCTGGCTGTCTCTTCTGTTGGAATAAAGGCAAAGATGTGGCTTATTATCACTAGCTGGCTCCTTGAAAAACGGATGGCAAAATTTCCTCGTGCCATTCATCTTCAACCTTCCGTTTCAAGTTCACCTGGCTCCGACCCTTAGCAACTACCATCGAATTAACTTGACTGAGACATCTCTTCCAACTCACGGCCCAGCAGCGCAACTACAACTCGTTTAGTACTTACCTTGGCACTAAATTTTCAACACAATTTATTTCACGCTCGCCACCCTAGTAGCTGAGCATCCCTTTCGCCATGAATCTCTTGCTGGCGCTACGCAAAAGATGGTCACGGAAGACGACATCAAGAGCAAAAAGATGTCCAATCACCGACTTACCAGATGAAATGGTCCTTATGATCGCAAGCCATCTTGCCATCCTCGATAGATATCTTCTTTCTCAGACCTGTCAGACCATGCGACGGATAGTGTCTTGCGAATGGGAACAGGAGCTCTGCCATGAATCTACCGCTGAAAAAGTGCATTTCTTGACGCGCGTGGCTTACAGCAAACCGGATCGCTGGGTTTGTGCAAAATGCTGCAAGCTACACGCTGTCGATATACGGGATTCCCCCTCGGTTCTTAGGGCTCCACTTTGCCTTGGGCTACGATCACGAAGTGACCGTTACTACAACAGCTATCACCTCGAGCACCACCATATTCAACTGGCCTTGAAACTTTCTCGTTTAGGTGTTAATCGACCATATCTCGAAAGCTTATTAGCTCCCCGTGCGACGATTTCTAGATGGGTGGACACAGAGTATACACATGCTGCACAACCAAAGGTTATCAAAGAGCGGTTTGTTTTATATGAGACAATAACCATTACAAATCTCCATGGCCCTATCTCGCAGTGTGACATGGAAGGGGCTTTGGTCGTCCTCTGTCCACATCTAGCCCTTCCTAGAAGCTTCGAACCATCTCTTCGGGCTCAGGACCTGTATGTATCAACGTTACTAGACGAGGCAACAACAGCGGCCTCGGAAGCTCCTGGGATAGAAATCAAAGGCTGTTGTAAGTGGTGTCCAACTGATTTTTCGGTTTTCGCCGCTATCTGGGGGCAAGAACTCACATTCAGAGCCTGGCATGATTTTGGAACGTATAGCTCTGTTTTGAGTCCATACTGGTGTACGCAAGAGTGGCCAGGCCATCGCCGTCGCCAAGATCCTATCTTTGACCGAACACTCGGTGAGAGTCGGAACTTGTACCTCAACAGTTCTTCCTAGGGCCAATTTGTGTTCTACATAATCTAAACAGGAGCTTGCCAAGGATTTTACAAGTTATTTGAATATATAGACATTTGCTTCAAGGTTGGAAACTTAGGCCTTTTGGGACGCTGCTTCTTGGTGAAGAGTTGCCGGAGTTGTTCGGCCGATGCAGGTCGACGGCCTGCTTTTGAGGGATGACAGTTTCGGTAATTTGGAGTAAGATCGCTGTACTTAAGTTTGCCAAAACATTGAGTAGCCAGGTCATTCACCCCCGGTGTCGACGGGAAAAGCGCGCGCATGAAGATGAATTTAGCCCAAGTTGGCTCCTGTCGAAAGTGTTTATAAATTCGGTGGTTGGAAAGCGTGCCAACAGCTGTCAGAGTCATCTTGTAGAATTCTTTATGGATGAGGTCGATGAACTCCTCCTGATCTTCTTTGGTCATATTGGTCGCAATCTGAGCTAGTAACTATATAAAAGAAATCATGGCTCAAACTTGCCTCAAAATATGATACTGTCTATCAGACTCACAAACTGCCTGTACCGTAAGTATACTTCGACATCCTACCTCTAGGTACGGGGCACGTCTCTCAGCGACCAAGTCACTAAATAAGTAGTCGCTGTGAGTTAAGTGGCAGGGCTTAGTTTGATTTATGAGAGTACCACCTTCTGTAGCTATCGTGAACAGAGTTCTATCTGAACCCTTTTTGTTTGTTGTTGTCCAAAGATCTACCTACTTTATAGAAAGAACAGTCGACCAATTTATTTGGTATTAAGTGAGCGATTCTTCGAGTGTTTTACGTGCTTTTCTTTTTACTTTCTACAGAGATCTTTCAAGATGACCGTCACAGACTGGATAATAGCTATCGCAACAAGCGTTATGGCCATAACGGCCGTGATCACGTTAAATGGCACGTATAAATTCCTGCCATTCCTCCCTCTTCCTCCTCCTCCTCCCCCTTCTCCTCCTCCTCCTGCTCCTCTCCCCCTCCTATCCGAACCTTGAAAGACAGGTTCGGAAACAGGATGAAGACATTCGGCGCCTGAGGCGCGCGCTGGCCAGCGTGGTAGACACGTTGGCAGCGATGGAAGAACAGAGAAACGCTGACACTCTGTAGATGAACGCCTTTCCCGGTCGGGCGATCCGAAGACCGGGGGGTGGGTGGATGCGGCCCCAGCAGTGCCTCACATCTCATCGCGATTGCTGGGTCTAGTAGCCTCTCGAAAGAGAGGTGAAGCTAAGTGAGGCGGTCTTATCGTCTACTTGTTCCCGGTACGTGTCTTATCCAACAGCTTTGAACAACATAGCTTCAGCTGATATTACAGATATTCCACCAGCATCGCGACCAGTTGGCCATGCTCTTCGACCACGCTACTAGACGAATCTAATGGGTAGGCGGCTTCCTTTCTTGTTCTTTCTTGATGACTTACTAATGTCTGTTTTCCAGGCGGTGGATTTAATCGTAGGCGAACGAAAGATGGCGTTGGGGAGGGGGGCTACAATGCGGTGGTAGTGGTGGCAATGATTCAGGCTAGGGCATTGAGGTGGAGAGATAAGACAGTTATACAATCACCGTCTTATCACCATAAAATGCGTCACTGAGTGTTGCCATCCGTAGAAACATTTATTCAAAGCCCCTTTCCCTTACGCCAACCCAACCCCCCCGTAAAGACACATGATGAACGTTGGACACTTGATCCAATCATTTGTGTAGTAAGCTTTCGACACAAACTTAGTAACCAGTCGCAGTGAAACTAGAAGTGATGGCACCGTCCCTTTCATATAAGACAGTTTTGAATACTTGGTTAGATAAACTGGTAGTTGTTGTGTTATCAGTGGAACGAGGTAGTCACAGGCGTCGCACATCCTATACCGCGAGACCCAGACGAAGAATTTCGCCCCAGACTCTCTGTATTGGCCATTACATACCATCTTTCATAGCCTCTACAGTGATTATTTACCAACTTACTGCATCAGCCACATAAAAAAGGAGATTTGGCATTGCCTACACTCAACATTTCTCTCACGAATACTTTACGTGTCATTCATTTTAATCTGCATTAGGAGATGTGTCGTAACACAATGGAAATGTGGGCTGCCTCGACATGGAGAATGACAACATTGGATTTCAGAGTTCAATATAAGTATAGTAGTTTCCGGGACCCCAGTCACTAGGGTGACCTGCGAATGTCAACGTACAACGGTAAACCTTGGAAAATGCACCAATGTCAATATGTGATTCTAGGGTAAGAGGGTTTCAGGGTTGGGAGGAGCAACTTTAAATACAATGTAGTGTCATGTTGTATACGCTTGACTAATTGTTAAGTTGAATACATGTAGTAGGCTGAAAAGGCATCTATTGATATGTTGTTGAATTCATATGGTACATGTACATGCTTTTCTGGCTCAGACATCATTACTAGGTCCCTTGAATTGCTCGGTTCTTTTAGCATGCTATTGAGGGCCCACTAGGTTGATCTTGCTGGGTGGTCCTATAAGCCAAGCTTGCCGAGCCACCAAGAGCTGCTAAAGCGAGAGGAAATATTTACGGTATTCGTTGTGGTTGATTGATAGCGTGATGAATTACCTGATGAGGATATTCCCCCAGAACTCGAGGGCTGGAGGGTTCAAGTTTGCTGAAAGTGGAACAAGCTCCTATCTTGATCGAACACCCGGTGGGAGTCGGAGCTTGTACGTCAGCAGTCCTTAGAGCCACTTTGTGTTCCACGGAATAATACCAGAAGCTTGCCAGCGGTTCCTCGAGTGTTTTACGTGCTTTTCTTCTTACTTTATACAGAGATCTTTTTCAAGATGACCGTCGCAGCTTGGATACTGGCTATCGCCACAAGCGTTTTGGCCGTAACGGCCGTAATCAAGTTAAATGGCACGTATAAATTCCTGCCATGTTATAGGGCTATCATCTATAAATACTGGTGGGGAATGATTCAGGCTAGGTCATCGAGGTGGAGATAGAGGGTAGTCAATCACAATGAAAATAGAAGCCATGACTTTATCTCTTTCGTCTAATTGTCACTACTGTTTTGGACAAGCTGGTAACTGCAACGTCATCAGCAGAAAAGAGGAAGAAGGGTTGGCAGTGGAAATGCGCCGATCCAAATATATGATTCTAGGGTAAGAGGATTCATGTGCTATGAGGAACTCAACATCAAGCACAGAGTAGTTGTCTCATAATGCGCATACGCCTGGCTGGCGAATTATGTTTAGGCTGAATACGTTTAGCAGACTGAAAGAGTGCATGTTCGGTCTGCTGTTGGACTAATATACGTACGCGTGCTTATCTGTTCCGGACTCTGTATGCATGATTATTACCTTAAATCTATCACTCTTTTTTAGATACTGTTAAGGGCCTGGCTGGCCTTAGTGGAGACCTAGCTAGGTAGTCCAAGCGGTAGACAAAATAAGCAAGGCCACTTGTAGTATCTAGCTATAACTAGGTAGAAGATAATATTAAAGGTAGATATAGATAGATATAGGAGACCTAAGTAGATGTAGGTAGATGTAGGTAGATGTAAATAGATGCAAGTAGAGGTAGGTAGAGGTAAATATAAATACTTATATAAATATATAGAGATAGAGAGGTATATAGACCAATCTGTATGTAAAGACTCTCTCCTAGGTGTATGTTTCATTCTAGGCCTGCTCGCCAAACTACAGTCTCGCTTATTTCGTCCCACCGCTTGGCAGTCTTATAATAAACGCTGCCAAACTTACTAAACTGCTAATAGTAGCTGCTAGAGTGGAAGAAAATGTCTACAATCTCCTGTTGTAGTTGATAGCGTGATGAATTACCTGATGAGGGAATTTTCCGAGAATTCGAGGGCTGGTGGGTTCACGTTTGCTGAAAGCGGAACTCGTTAGCCAGTCATGAATGCTCTACTATGAGGCTTCCGCTTTGCCCTCTTTTTTTTTTCTCTCATGCGGCCCCAGGTACACATGCAAGAGCTTAGTAACAAATACTTTAAAGATACCACTTTCGGCCCTGGAGCTGGGCATCTGGGCCAATCAGGAGGTCGCACGAAGCTTAATGGAGGGCCTGTGATCCAATGGCTGGTCTCGGCTAGCTCAAGATTTCCCGACGTCATGTTCCTCGAAAGGGTACCGGCAAGGTACTAGCAGCTGGGCTGAAAACAGAGAGAATACGGTACTTATGCTCTGGATACCTAGGGCTCAACGATAAGAGCTGTCCATCTCCTATTACCGTGAAAATACCATCGCGATCGATATAATTAACGGGAACCTGTATACACATGGTAGAATAACCTAACCCGGTGGCTTCATTCAAATGGCCCCAGCAATCCGACGGCTGCTGTCCATAAACCGGAACCAGTACCACCAGAACCAGAACCAGAACCAGAACCAGATTCTTGGTGTCCAGTCGGCGAAAAGTGCGCCAAATTTTTTCACCCCACCAGACTCAAACCCAATTGCGACCAGCTACGGCTCGTCGTTTGCCAGCCGATTCTGCGCCTCCAGTCCCGTGTTAGGCTGTCGGCTCCCTGCTTTTTCTCTCCCTTCTTTTCCTCCGTCGTCACCGTCTTTCTTCTCTCTTTCTTCTTCTTCTTCTTTTTCTCCCATATTGATACCCCATTTCCCATCTTCACGAGCTTTTCACGCCACAAACAAAATGTCTGACGAAATTGTCCACCCCACCATCCAAGGTTTGTTGCTGAATCCCGTCTCCTTCTGTGTTCATACCCCGCCCTACTATGGAAATTTTTATTCCAATTGCCCCTCCATGACCATGATGATGGCTGGCGGGGCACGACGTTGAATGCATCTGCACATGCTTCTGCGATTACAATTAAAGAATTTTTTTGATGTATGGGAGGAATAAACGCTGTGTAATGGTGGGGACGACTTGAATAGCTGAGGGAGTCTCCTCGTTTATTCGGGTGTTACGATAAGAAATCGTGATAAGGAAAAAAAAAAGTCATCGCGAGATCTCTGGTTGAGCTGAAGGAATTACACGAAAATGAATCTCAGCTCTACTTGATCCATGTCTTCGTTGTTATATTCATTCATCATCTCTTTTTTTCAGCTAGATAATAGTTGCACAACCTTATGCTAACTTCTGTTACCTCCCAGATGGATGGTTCCGCGAAATCTCCAACATGTGGCCCGGCCAGGCCATGACCCTCAAGGTCGAGAAGGTCCTGCACCACGAGAAGAGCAAGTACCAAGACGTCCTCATCTTCAAGTCCACCAACTACGGCAATGTCCTCGTCCTCGACAACGTCATCCAGGCCACCGAGCGCGACGAGTTCTCCTACCAGGAGATGATCACCCACCTCGCCATGAACTCCCACCCCAACCCCAAGAAGGTCCTCGTCATTGGCGGTGGTGACGGCGGTGTCCTCCGTGAGGTTGTCAAGCACGACTGCGTCGAGGAGGCCATCCTCTGCGACATCGACGAGGCTGTCATCCGCCTCTCTAAGCAGTACCTCCCCTACATGTCCGTCGGCTTTGAGCACCCCAAGGCCAAGGTCCACGTCGGCGACGGCTTCAAGTTCCTGGACGACTACAAGAACACCTTCGATGTCATCATCACCGACTCCTCCGACCCCGAGGGCCCCGCCGAGAGCCTCTTCCAGAAGCCCTACTTCCAGCTCCTCCACGACGCCCTTCGTGAGGGAGGTGTTATCACTACCCAAGGTTGTATGTCTCTTTTTTCTTTGGGAAGGCGAGTAGCCCCCTAGGGTTTGGCTGGCATGCTGGGGCGACCCGCGCTGTTTTCCTTCACTTTGGAACCAGCTCTGGTGACTCCATCCATCTCCGACTCCCCAGGGGCTGCCAGAGCTAGTGCTGTTTTCTCAATTTGGGCCGCTCGGTAGTTCCGAGAATAGCAACTTGTCTAAAAAAATCATAGGGAGGAGCATCTCCCGCTCAGCTAGAGCCCCCTGTCTTTTTCTTTTCTATCATAACATTAGTAGATGGCTAACTTTTGTAACTCTAATCAGCCGAGAACCAATGGCTCCACCTCCCTCTTATCACCCAGCTGAAGAAGGACTGCAAGGAGATCTTCCCCGTCGTCGAGTACGCCTACACCACCATCCCCACCTACCCTTCCGGCCAGATCGGCTTCATGGTCTGCACCAAGGACGCAAACCGCAACGTCAGGGTTCCTCTGCGCAGCTGGACACCTGAGGAGGAGGAGCAGAAGTGCCGCTACTACAACGCCGAGATCCACAAGGCCAGCTTCATCCTGCCCACCTTCGCCAAGAAGGCTCTCGAGTAAAGGAAAGCGGTTGATGTTGGCGAGATAAGAGTGTTGAAAAATAAAATGAAAGAAGAAGGACTTGGGTTCTCCTTTGTTGATGAGCGATGGCTTTAGCGCAGAAGGAAAAGAAAACTTGGACTTAATGGCCATGAAAAGGATTAAGGGTTATATAGAGTGGTACACTCTAAATGTAGAGAAAACATAAAATAAGATCCAATAGATCGATTTTCTCATGAACAGCCATTGCATTGTTTCGTTTGGCCTGCAAGATGTGAAAATCATATAAATGACCTAGCAGTTGAAACGTGATGCTTCGAATAGGCATATTGATATATGTAACTCCTGTCGATAGTATTGCTATTAATTTTATTTTACTATTTTGTTTATTCTTGCATGATCTTTATCTAGGTCTTTATAGCTTGTCAAATGAAATCTGCCCCTGGCTAACATCTGGGTATACATCAAATCTCCGCTGCGCATTCAAGGGGATGTTCTTCCGGGCCTCGGTAATATCTTCGCCTACCAACTCTCCCTGGACAGTAGTCTCGTTCTCATCCGCCTCGACCAAGATCTTGGCCATTGGGTTCACAATCATACTGTGTCCCCAGGCGTTATAGCTGGCGCTCATGTCTCTGGCCGGGCTGCAAAAGGCCACATATATCTGGTTGTCTACTGCGCGGGCCTGGGCTAGCAAGCGCCAGTGCAGGTTGCCGGTAGTGAGATTGAAGGCGCCGGGATAGATGAGGGCAAAGGCACCGCGGCGAGCAGCGATAGTGGCGAGCTCGGGGAAGCGGACATCGTAGCAGATGGCCACAGCAATGGTGCCATACTCGGGCAGGTCGACGAGCGTCACCTTGTTGCCGGCGGTGAGGACGTCAGATTCCTTGAAGAAGATCTTGCCAGGAATGTCAATGTCGAAGAGGTGGACCTTGCGGTGGGTGGCCAGCAGTTTGCCGTCGGGACCAAAGGTCAAGCTCGTGTTGTAGTGCTCCTTTATTTCGGGGTTGAACTCGGGGATAGATCCGCCGACAAGATAGATATTGTTCTTGGCGGCCATGGCTGACAGTGCGTGGAACGATGGAGATTGCTCCTTGGTAGGCGGAGACGGGAGCAGCGTCTCGGCGTATTTGGGAAAGTAATCGCATCCGTATGGAGAATTGAAGCACTCTGGTAGGACAACGAGCTTGGAGCCAGACTGGGCGGCTTCAGCGACCTTTTCCGCGGCATGCTTGAGGTTGACATCTTTATCGGCGCCAGAGGCCAGCTGAATGCAGGAGATTTTGATGGGCTTCTTGAGCACCGGGGCGGGAGAGGAAGACGACATTTTACGGAAGGGCGCAGAGCGAAAGAGAGGGGCGAGGGCTGTTTGGGGTTTGGACAGGTACTTGGGATTTTGCAGGACTGAGATTCTCCTAAAGAACATTCGCATGGTGGAGAGGAGGTGGGCGAAGAGAGGGGAGAGGAGAAATGGCTTATAGTGAGGTGAGGTGAGATAATAGCCCGGATTGACGCCCGATGGCGATGCCGGAGGATAGCGGCGGTTCGGATCGGCCACGGAGGAGCAACCACTGTTAGGAACTAAATCTTTACGGAGACCCAAGCTGCCAAGGTAGTTGAGTACATGCATTTTACAGGTAGCGCGCGGGGGAAGGTTTGTACTTATACATCATGCACGTCATTTGGAGAACATGTGGCTTGGAACCAAAAAAAAAAAAAAAAAAAAGAAGCCCTGCAAAATGAATATAGAGAGATGTCCGGAATCATAAAACAATCAGACTTCACAGTTTATTTGTGGCAAAAAGAGGCAAAAAAAGATATTGACCATTTAGCAATTGCACGTTTCGATCGTGCGACCTCCGGGTTATGAGCCCGGCGCGCTTCCACTGCGCCAAATTGCTTTCTTTGGTGATATGGTCCCTTCGTATGACTCATAATATAGCCTCGCTCACAATGAAGTGGGTACGCAGGCGACATGATGGCGGTAGCTGTTATCGCGGACGATCAGTTCCGAGGCCTCTATCAGTGTGTTCTGGTGGACACGCTGTTTTGTAGTGTAAAAGTTGAGCGAATGACAGATGAGACGGGGGAGAATGGGCTAATTCTGATGGATGCCTCATGCTGTGCTTTCATTGGAGGCGATAAAAAGCAAACGTCATACAGAAGATGGTGATGTGTTTGCGATGAGATGTCGCATTCGTCATGCGATGGCTAGCATAAGAGAGGCCACCTATAAGCACCCACATAATAGATGGCTAACAGCTTGTTTGAGTCTATATGGTATAGCCCCTAAGATAGCACATTATCTTGATAACGCACTAACACAAGTACGTACCCGCTATAGAGCTGCCTGCGTTCCTGCCGCCAAACTTACCAGGTATACTCGCTGCAATCTGCCACAGCCTCAATCTGCCAGGCAGCCTTGATCGCTCCCCCTTCTTCATTGCTCAATTCCCATCTCAACACCTGTTCTCTACTGGTGAAATTTCTTTGTCCTCTTAGAGAAATAGCCCGCGATACGCTTGGTGCGCTCAGCCATGACTCGGGTCTACGTCTACACAGCTGGCCTGGTGGCCTTTATTGCCGGTACGTCATCATGTGCGCCCCAATCGCAACGACAAGCTTGTCGCGATGGATTGCCAAAGAAAACCCACAGTGCTGTCGCTACGTGGCAACAACCGATGGATGGGACCGTGATATAGGAGCGATAGAATGACTAACTGTACGGGTATAGCTACGGCCATGATTGTCGCCTCCATCACAGAGCCCCATTGGGTTTCGTACTCGGTTACCACGACCAAAGGCGAGACGCTCGAGAAGCACATCGGCCTGCACAAGAGCTGCTCCACCCTCGACGACCCCCACTGCCGCGATTTCCCATCAAAAGAACTTTGTCAATATGGCGAGCGGTATTTCTGCTCCATGTGGCGGACGGTCGGGTTCATGGCCTCGTTTGCCATCATCCTGTGCCTCGCCAGTCTGATTTCCTTTGCGCTCGTCATGGCCGGTGGAAAGTATAGGCGCGAGACGGGCTGGCCTTTTGTCTCCGCCCTGCTGACACTGGTCTCCGTTGTCGAATTTATCATTATTTCTATAGTGGTACGTATCGTAGAGATGGAAATACCTTATTGGGGAATCCTCAGGACTAACCGTTGCACAGGCGTACTTGTATGACCATGACGACCAATTTACCATTCCGGGATGGAATCTCGATGTTTCGTGGTATCTCGGCACTGTTAGCGCTGCCATCTCTTTATTCATCGCGGCTGGTCTGGCTGCATCAGCCTACTTGCTTCCGCCGGAAGAAGGATACGAATTTCTCAACGATCCAATTAATGCTTGATTTTGCCACAGGGTTTGAAAGCGACGCACCTCTGTGCTCATCTTTTTCGGTTGTTTTCATCGGGCGCATCTGATTCTTTTTATGACTCTACTTCTTTTTCTTCTCATTATTGAAACTGCACATTTAGTATATAGTTCGGCGTTTTGGGGTTTGTACACATGGTCGATGTACACATAAACGACCGATATGGGAATCTGACGCCGTGGCGTTATTCAGACGTAGAGTTACCGTTGTTGTTGCTCAGGCTTACAGTACTCGAAGTACAGCCACATCATAACCAATACACATATATGATTGAAACATAAAACCGCTGAGCCTTGATACATATCACTAATAGTACTCTAATACTAAAAGCGCTATTATGTGCACTGTAGGATCGCTATCTTAGGTCGTCGGCGGAGTCCGACTCTCGGAGAGGGAGCCGAGTGACGAGAAGCGGCTTCTGGCGGGGTTGATACAAAAACATGGAGTAAAAGATCAATATCACCCCACTTAGACAGACTACACTCATTATCAAAAGTTCGCCGATGGGCCGTAAGACCGCACTTATAATTAATTTCCCTAGGACTTTTGTATTCTCTCCTTTTTTGTTTTATACTGCCTCAATAAAATCCTAGTCTGCAAAGATCCCGTTCCTTTTGTAGCTCCTCGCCATGGCTGAGCCAACTCCCGGCCTCACTTCTGAGCAACTCTCATCCTTCAACAAGGACGGCTACCTCATCATTCGAAATGCCCTCCTCCCGGAAACCGTCTCCTCTCTCTTAAACGAGACGCACAGCTTGCTTGAGAACTTCTCCCTCAAGGACCACCCTCTCACGCGCTTCTCCACTGGCGAGAAGTCGGATCACGTGGGCGATGACTACTTCCTCTCCTCGGGGGACAAGATTCGCTTCTTCTTTGAGGAGGATGCCTTTGACGAGGCGGGTAACCTGACCAAGCCCAAGGAGCGAGCGGTGAACAAGATCGGGCACTATCTGCATGCCTTGTCGCCGCCGTTTGCGAGGCTCATCAACGAGAAGGAGACGCGCGCCTCGGGAGAGGTTAGTCCCGCCGCGGTGGCCAGGGATCTCGGGTTCAAGGATGCGAGATGTCTGCAGAGCATGGTGATCTGCAAGCAGCCCGAGATTGGAGGCGCCGTGCCGCCGCACCAAGATTCTACGTTCCTGTACACGAGCGCGCCGTCGGCCGTGGGCTTTTGGTATGCGCTCGAGGATGCGACGCTGGAGAATGGATGTCTAAGCTTCCTGCCGGGGTCGCATCGCTGGGCGCCCATTGAGAAGAGGCTGGTGCGCAAGGCTGGCGGGGCGGGGACGGAGATTGTGGACAACGACGGGCTGAAGTTTCCTCCTGGGGAGGAGTATGGCGGCGAGCAGCATCACGAGAGGGCGTATCTGCCTGGGGAGGTCAAGGCGGGTGATTTGGTGTTAATTCACGGCAACATGCTGCATAAGAGCGAGAGGAACACCAGCCAGAAGGGGAGAATCATTTATACATTTCACATCATTGAGGGAGAGGGGAGGCCGTATGATGAGAGGAACTGGCTGCAGCCGCCGAAGGAAGGGTTCACCAAGTTGTCTGTCTAAGTCGAACCAGGAGGAGAAAAAGAACGGATGTAGACCAATTTTTTATATATATGAAAAGGCAATTCTTCTTTTTCATCTGCTCGTCATGTCTTGAGGAATTCTATCCGTCGCTCATGCTCTCTAATGGTACATACAGGCATATACAGACCAAAAACACAAATTGAAGAAAATTTCGTCGTCACACTTTTGAAAAAGAAAAAAAGACCATTCAAAACTTGGGAAATTCTCCGTCCCAGGTATCGTATAATCTCCCATATATGGCGTGACCACATGTAGCAGTCTACGTATGATAGCCCATTTAATAAAACAACAAAAACAAGTCGCAACCTTGTATGATATAAAAAGAAACTGCCGATATCCCAAGTTTTCGCCAGATCAGATCGGAGAGAAAGGAGGAAGCAAGTAGTCTTTACTTTTACTACTGTTCATCTGCGCTGTCATCGTCCGTATCAGATCCGTCCTCTGACTCGGAGGATGATGAGGATGAAGAAGAAGAGCTGCTGGAGGATTCATTGCCTCCGTCAACCTCTATGCCACCATCGGAATCAGAATCAGAATCGTCCGAAGAGCTGCTGCTGGCATCGGAGTCACTCTCTGACTCGGAGGAGCTGCTGCTGTCGTCCACATTGGTACGCATCTTTCTCTTGCGTTTGCTCGGTCCTTCGTTCAGTTTCACCCTATTGTCGCCCTCGGTAGTCTTGGTGGTATTGCTATCAGCAATGCTCACCCTTCCGGAAGAGACTGTCGTCGTAGTTGTACTGCTGGCGTCCGTCTCTTCGCCGTCAGACAATTGGTCCAGGACCATCTCTGCGCGCATGCGCTTAATCACACGCCTGATGACATCATCAACGTCTTGCGATGAGGTCCGATATTCCACCTCATGGAATGTTTTCCTTTTCTGTCCCGCCTGTGAATGCAGCAATTGCGCGAGCAGCTGGTCGTATCTTAACTGCTTCTCCGGGAGGTTTACTGAACCTTCCGGGAAGCCTGCAGCCCCTTCTGTGCTATCCTTTGTTCGTATTTCCATTGCGGTTTCTTGTAGTCTCGTGCGAACAAAGCCCTTGATATCTCGGATATATAAGTAGAAAGTATCAATGTTGGCAGAAGGGAAGAGGCTGGGGTCGAAGGTGTGCTTGATCAGGATGGTTTGGTAGTTCTTGTTAAACTTCCAAGAGTCTCGAGCAGAATTCCACTGATTCAAATACTCAAGCGCAGGCTTGATATCCGAAGGGGCAGCAGAATTAGGATTGGCCTTCTTCTTCCCAGGGATCTTGGTTTTCTTGGGGGGTGGTTTGTCGGCAGGGCCCTTGGTGTCAATTCCGCTTTTGGTGGGCGTCTCCCCAAAGGAGACAGACTTTCTCTTTTTCAGCTGAGGGTTAGAAACCGCAGAATGCGATTCGTTCCGTGATTTTTTCAATGCCGACAGAGGTTCGCCCGCTGGCGGGGCTTCGGGCTTCCGCTTGGACGGTGTCGACTGGTTTTGCTGGGTCCTGCTACTGCTTGGATGCCCAACCTGCAGGGTTTCATTTGCTGCTTCGGGTGCGGAAGACTGCTTGAGCTTCAGGCCCAATCTTTTCCAGGCCGGCGCACGAGCCGTCGCTCCGTCGCCTGAGAAAACCATGTTGGGTAGAACGTGGCCGGAAAGTCCTTTTGTTGTGGTTAAAAAGTAGGTAGAAAGATGGCTTTTGAGTCGTAAAAGATCGTCGGTTGGGCTCTAATCGCGTGTGGTGATAGAGCCAAGCTCTGCGCTATTGAGAACACTTGGTAACAGGTAGCGGCCTTGGGAGATCAAAAAGATGATTCAGGTGGGAAATAGGCCAATGCAGGTCCCCAATTGCTTGCTGCAATCATAAATTAAGAACTAATCGATATCCTCGAGAAGTTGTTTTGCGCGAATCATCTATTATTTGATTTCTGCTGCTGGGCTCAGATAAGGTGCCCCGCCGGTTTTTTTTTCTGAGACTCCACTATGCATATCGGCGACCGCGTCCAGGGTGGATGCTTGCTTTCTTTCAATGACGCCTCAGGCTCCAAGATTACGTAACCTTGCGACTTCAGCCTTCCCAGCCAAGCTCTCAGTGACTTGTGCTCTAGGCAAGCTGTGCTAACGCGTACGGCTTGATGAAGCTACTGGCAGCCCGTTTCGACAATCGATCTTGACATTCGCAATTCTCACCTTTCGGATCTGGGCCAAGGCAGTTTTGAACAGTTGCTTTGAATAAATCTTCTCGACATCGCCCTAGATAGGGCCAGTACTACCGTCATCATGTCTGGTAAGTTCGGCTACATCATAGCTCTCCCCGCCGCCAACACCATGCTTGCCGCTTACTGACTTGCAACGCTCTCTCAGCCAGCGCATACGACCGACATATCACCATCTTCGCCGACAATGGTCGTCTGTACCAAGTCGGTAAGTCTAAATACCCGAATATGAAGACCGATTCGACTGCTTGAGTCGATCTGCATCGCCTGCATCTAGACACTCAGCCTGAGCCGGCCTGGCTGACATCTCCAACACAGAATATGCCTTCAAGGCAATCACAGCCGCAAATATCATGTCTGTAGGCCTGCGAGGCAAGGACTGCGCCGTTGTTCTGTCACAGAAGAAAGTTCCCGTATGTACTTGGGTCACCATATGCAGCATGGCATTGACTGACCTCTTGGGCGCAGGATAAACTCATCGACCCCTCATCTGTCTCCCACATCTTCCAAATCTCCCCCTCCGTCGGATGCGTCATCACAGGCTCTATTGCGGATGCCAGAGCATTTTCTCAGCGTGCTCAGGGAGAAGCTGCAGAGTTCCGATACAAATACGGTTACGAGATGCCGGCTGACGTCCTGGCTAAGCGATTGGCCAACGTCAGCCAAGTGTATACCCAGCGTGTAAGGACGACCCATTCTACGAGATGAAACCTTGGAATCATATAACTGATATTTCCTACTAGGCTTACATGCGACCCTACGGTGTTGCTACCACCATCATCAGCCTAGACGAGGAGCGGGGACCCCAGCTTTTCAAGTGCGACCCGGCTGGATACTTTATCGGTTACAAGGGCACTGCCGCGGGACCCAAACAACAGGAGGCTATGAACCACCTGGAAAAGAAGCTGCGGAACAAGGAGCATGCCGAAGGATCGTGGGAAGAGGTTGTTGAGGTAGCCATCACAACACTGAGCACAGTTCTCAGCATGGACTTCAAGAAGGGAGAGATTGAAATTGGTATTGTTGGCGGACCTCGGGCGGATGGCAAAGAGGGTACGGATCCGAGTTTCAGGAAGCTCACCGAGGACGAGATCGAGGAGAGATTACAAGCCATTGCTGAGAAAGACTAGTAAACGTATAGATGGGTTAATGAAGCAACGTTAGAGACGTCATTTTACCTTCTAGAGCGGCTCGAAACATTCGAGTTCCCCCTTGAAGGTCGTATTAATAGGACTCTGTAAAAGTAATGTCGGTGCCTTCCAAGTGCTGACAGCTCATGGTGTTACTTTTTCTTTAATTAAGTGCCTAGAGAAGTCCTTTGCTTCATTACAAAGGGTGCCTAGAGAGGCGGTAGGAATAGTTGAGGCAGCAGCAATTACGGTTATTCCGCGTTATCTAGCACGAAGAATGGAGTAATAGTAATAGTAATGGTACTACTAATATTTGGTACCTAGGTAAGGAATGGCCACTCGTACTCGTACCGAGAAATACAGCGGCCTTGAAGAATAGCCCGCAGCCCGCACGGTGAAGATTCAGGCAACGGGTAAAGGAGAAGCCAAGGCCATGTGATAGGCATTTTGAATCCACACACTGACGCTTAGACTATCCGGGGAACTGCGATAATAATAAATGCTAATACTACCATGGTCGCTCTGTACTCCATACTTTGGAAAGTCATTGGCAAATAACTCTCCGAGACCACTGAAATGCGCAATCTCGTGGTAGTCTATACTTCCAGGGGCTATCTTTAGCTGGCGCTGGTGCCCAGGGCGGTATAAAGGGAAGATGAGGTCGTAATTGGGATTCGATATGGGCCCCGCTGGTGGATTCTAGAAGCAAGGGTCATCGAACCGAGCGAACAGGGAGCAGCGAAAGATGTAGCTTTGATTAGCATGTCAGGCGCCAATCAGTTTATTGGATGCAGTGATGCCAGTTTAGGTATTAAGATTGCTAGGCGATTAGTAGTTGGACTAGAAACTGTCAGGTCAAGTAGATGCCTAGTCAATACTCCATAGCAGCCATGTGCATCTTTGGATCTTTGGTGAAACCAAGTGGTGCCTGAGCCGAGAAGGCCGGGTAAGGATTGAAAAGAAAGAAAAAAAGCCATCCAACCTGTAGGAAATACGAAGTACGGAATAGTAGAGAAAAATAAGACAGAATTGGTATTACAGAGCACAAATTACCCCTAATTACGAAATAGGAGCCCCTAAACCAGGTAGGACAGCTAGCCACAGAATTTCCCCTTGGAAATTGTACTGCGGTTAAGCTGGGCATGGGTCAATTTGGCAGCTCCCAGTCAGGACTAGCGGCACTGGCCTCTGCAACTGGAGAGCTAGACCGGATCATCCCGTCACCGTCTTTCCTAGAAGCGGTACTAATATTTATTGATTTTATTTTGTTGATTTTGCTACTGCCTGCCGCGCCGACTGACCACCTTGACCGGCCTGTTTTTTTTTATTACCAACTCGCCTCCCTTCTTTTTTTCTTTCTACAACAACTCTCACCTCTTACATTTCTTCGCATCTGAAGCTGCAGCAACTCGATTCTCCTAAATCCTTTTAATACGAACCTTTTCTTTAGCTTCATCGCTCAGCCTGCAAAATGCGTGAGATTGTAAGTTTGTTTTGACACTTCTCCCACCCCACTCTCAGAGCTGGCGTTGGGGAAGCTTTCCTCACGCGCCCACTGCTCCTCAATTGCTACCAGAGCTCCAAACTCGGTAGTCTAAATTGAAGATCAGAATGACGATGCCTTTGAGATAAGAATACAAGCTAACGTATGGGTTTCTTTCGATGTACAGGTTCACCTCCAGACCGGTCAGTGTGTAAGTACCTTAACTCCTTTTGCCCCTCCTTGGGCGTTGCCCCCCCCGCACAAAACGCGACACCGCGATGCTGACAATTTCCGCAGGGTAACCAAGTTGGTTCTGCCTTCTGGTACGTTTTCCTTCGAAAAGCAGCGACAAAAGCTCGGCTTCGCGCGTTTTGACGAATCGCATACTCATTAATAATTATAGGCAGACCATCTCTGGCGAGCACGGCCTTGACGCCAGCGGTGTTTATGGCGGTACTTCCGACCAACAGCTTGAGCGCCTGAACGTCTACTTCAACGAGGTGTGTAGATTTCACCAGCACTCCAACTGACTCTGATATAGTCTAGACTCTGGAATCTAACGTGATTGCTTGCTATAGGCCTCCGGCAACAAATATGTTCCCCGTGCTGTTCTCGTCGATCTCGAGCCCGGTACCATGGATGCCGTTCGCTCTGGCCCCTTTGGCCAGCTGTTCCGCCCCGACAACTTCGTCTTTGGCCAGTCCGGTGCTGGTAACAACTGGGCAAAGGGTCACTACACTGAGGGTGCTGAGCTGGTTGACCAAGTCCTCGATGTCGTTCGTCGCGAGGCTGAGAACTGCGAGTGCCTTCAGGGCTTCCAGATTACCCACTCCCTGGGTGGTGGTACCGGTTCCGGTATGGGTACCTTGTTGATCTCCAAGATCCGTGAGGAGTTCCCCGATCGTATGATGGCCACCTTTTCCGTCGTTCCCTCTCCCAAGGTCTCCGACACCGTCGTCGAGCCTTACAACGCCACACTGTCTATGCACCAGCTGGTTGAGAACTCCGACGAGACCTTCTGTATCGACAACGAAGCCCTGTACGATATCTGCATGAGGACCCTCAAGCTGTCCAACCCTTCATACGGCGACCTGAACCACCTTGTTTCCGCTGTCATGTCTGGTGTCTCTACCTCTCTCCGATTCCCTGGCCAGCTGAACTCCGACCTTCGTAAGCTCGCAGTCAACATGGTGCCATTCCCTCGTCTGCATTTCTTCATGGTCGGCTTTGCGCCCCTCACCAGCCCTGGCGCCCACTCCTTCCGCGCCGTTTCCGTTCCCGAGTTGACCCAGCAGATGATGGACCCCAAGAACATGATGGCTGCCTCTGATTTCCGCAATGGCCGCTATCTGACCTGCTCCACCATCTTCCGTGGCAAGGTCGCCATGAAGGAGGTCGAGGACCAGATGCGCAGCGTCCAGAACAAGAACTCCGCCTACTTCGTTGAGTGGATTCCCAACAACATCCAAACCGCCCTCTGCTCCATCCCTCCCAAGGGCCTCAAGATCTCTTCCACCTTTGTTGGTAACTCTACCGCTATCCAGGAGATTTTCCGCCGTGTTGGTGAGCAGTTCTCTGCCATGTTCCGTCGCAAGGCTTTCTTGCATTGGTATACTAGCGAGGGTATGGACGAGATGGAGTTCACTGAGGCTGAGTCCAACATGAACGATCTCGTCTCCGAGTACCAGCAATACCAGGATGCTGGAGCCGATGACGGCGATGAGTACGAGGAGGAGGCTCCTGCTGAGGAAGAGTAAATGTCTTGACCCTTGACGTTGCTCTCAGCCTCTGGGGACTGGGATAGAAAATTCTTTGACTTCACCGGGGTTAATTGTTAGATGCAAGCCCCTCTTTTTATGACCAAGCTATACTGTTTTAAATAGGCTCTTCAATAATACCTCTGGGCTCAAAATGTTAAACCTTAATCCTTGAATATCAGTGATTCGTATTTTGTATGTGTACTCGGCTTCGATCCTTGTAGATCTGGCTACGGTGACGAGATCTTGGGTCTGTTAGCCCTGCTCTCTGTTGTTAACCATACGTACTCGTTGAAGTGGTGCCACATGGTTAGTATGGAATAAGCTGCCATTTATTTGATATTACGTTGCTTGAAATAAGTAAGATTCTTGGCTGTTGACAGCAGTTGAAGAGTCTACTACAAAATGAAACTGGAATAAAGGACCTAATTTACCATGTTGTTTCATTTTTAAGATGACTATCATTCTATATGGCATTTATCATCTCTGAAACACAAGGGAAGCGGCTATAGAGTGGATGAACATGGCCCAACTGCTTGCGTTTGGCTGTCCTATTTTATGATGGGGTCGTACATCGGGAAAAGTAAATTAAGGTATGTATCTTCGTGGATGAGCCTTTACTTTAGTAAAAGTATATTTAACTCTCTCTTTGAATATCTTCTATTAATTCCAGCGGAAATGTCATGCGATAGCCTGCTATAGTCATTGGTAGGAAATAATTTGTTTTTGTTGTTGACTATCTGGGTGAAGATAACCTCAGATACGCACTGTCTAGCTACTCAAATATTTATAATCTCGCCCCCAATATTTCAGTTTCGTCGCCGTTTTATAATGAGGCTGCTAAGGTCATCTTGCTGATCGTCGATGCTGTTAGGCTATTCCTATGCTATTTGCCTCTAAAAGGGCCGTACTTCTGTCTATTCCTGGCTATGATGCCTGGACTTAGAGTATTCACGGCGGAGAAAAAGGCCGATGGCACTTCTATTAGAAGAAATAAAGCACCAAAGAAGAAGAAAGTCTTTGTCAACGAACTTGGATACCAGAGTGTGCAAGATACCAAATTACAAATAGTCAAGGCAGGCGTTGCACGCACAGCGGTGGGAAAAGAAAGTGCTCCCTCCCTAGTAATGTTGCATTACACATGGATACAATCCAAGTTATGACGGTAAGTCTGCCAAGTTTCTTGAACGCACCGCCTTGGCTCTGTTCCGTTTACGCGGCCGCGGATCTGTTGAGACGCCTTGAGCAGGTTAGCAACGGGATTTGTTGATGTCACTGCCATAGGAGCTACTGGCGGAATGATCCTGCAATTTATATCGTGTAATAGCGCAGACTGTATTAGAAATTTGGGGGCGTTGGCTGACCGGGGGATGTCCAAGGTGAGCAACACCACAACTGACTACCGCCAGCCACTTTTCACAGGGGGTGTAAGGCAACGGTTGTCGGGGGGGGCGTGATCACATAACGCCGTTTTTTTCTCTTTCTTTTGGTTAGCAAGGGTTCATCATTGTGCAAGATCTGAGCTGCGGGGGCAGCAAAACAGGGCAGTCGCCTTGTGATATGTTCGTCTTCACATGTGATGAGTGCTCTTATGGGGTGCTATTGGTTACAGCTGGGGGTTTCCGTCACGGTGGCGTTTCTATTAGGGCGTGCCATACTAATATAGTATTGAGAGCGCCGTTGAGTAAGGAGGTTAGGAGGGTGTACGCCTTCTAGGTAACGATGGTTTGCGGCTAAACGGAAAGAATCACATAATAGGGCTGTGAAGCAAGAATTACTACGTAGGAAGAAAAAGCAAGGCGTGAGTTTCCTTATGCTAGCGAATTCACATGCCCCCTTTCTGTCGTTCAACGCGCCAGCCCACTTGTCCTGATTTGACGCCGTGGTCAAGAATGTGGTCTAAGCTAGAGACGAAGAGGGCATAAAGATTCGTAAGATTGGCGATGATTTAGCGACTAAGATTCTTAAATCTCCACGGCTCGGGATCCGATACTGCTGTTGAGCTGATTTAGTTGCATACTCTTGGACTGAGATTGGCGTGTTGAGGGTGTCGTGGCTATTATTAATTATTTCTTTCTGTCTCTCTTTTGAAGAGCTTCCTGTTGCCTACGGTAAACCATTGGATCATGGGTAAATCATGCCACTTTCTTTACTGAGGCCTCTTCAGTATGGTAGCTGAAATGTTCCAACTTGACACGCGTACGGACATGCCTTCATTACGAAGCAGTAAGCAGGCATGAGGTGATTCATCGGGCAGCCCATCTGTTCAGCTGCGATTGCATCAACATCAGCATGCATACGACGGTGAGGCAGTCAATCATCGTTAGCGGAACGGCATGTTGCTTATGGAAAGGTTCAAAATCTTGCAGGACCCCCATGGGTTTTCGAGTACATGTAGGCAGCAGCCTCATTCCCCCAGGGGCGGCATGTTCCAATCAAAGTTTAGACTTAATATTCCCTGGTTTGTTTTGATGTTGCCAGTCGTCGGGTGTCGGGCGAAAACGAGGGTGTGTGTGTTTGAGAAGCCAAGGACAGAAAAAAAAAAAAAAGATGCGAGCATTCAACAAGCGTCACATTCAAATCCAGTGACATGAACGGGACCCTTGTCGTGGATCATCGGGCGGGATGGATTATCAGGGAACATGGTTTCAAACTTTCAGCAGGTGATGGGGCCAATAAGGCGCAGCGCCTTGAAACCTGCAGTTGAGTTGGCAGATGCGAACGCCCAACCATGTTCGTCTGTGACGTGTCTCTGGATGACATGCGTATCGCATCCTAGACAAAACGCCGTTTGCCACGTAGAGAAGGAGGTGTAGTTGTAGTTTGGAGTTTGACGTTTTTTTTGCTGTGTTTGGTGGAAAAAGAGCATATCTGGGTATGTAGAAGGGAAGAGAAGGACCGTTTGGCAGGCACAGCCTCTAAAGGAAAATGATGTGAAAATAAAAATAGGAATCAATTAAAGTATAATCAAATAAATGATAAATAAGTAAATAAAATGATAAAATACCCCCCTCGAACGGTTTAAGCCGATGTTGGACAACGTGACAAGGCGCAGCGGCAGTCTTTCAGAGACGGCATCTCGTGCAACGACCATCGTCGGTTTAAACCAAGATGCCAATCCACCCACCCCATGCAGGCCAGGCCGCGCTGCCATTGGCCCCGTCAGCCGGTCCCTGGCACACGCAGCTCATGCAGGGCCCGTCGCTCTGGCCTCGTTCGGCAAGGCTGCGCGTGGTAGCGTCGCTGAGCCGTAGCTGAGGCGTCGAGAGATGCACGCCATAGGTCCGATGGCTGTCCCCACCAGCAGAGCCGAGCAGGGGGTTTTCAGGCGAGACGTGCAGCAGCAGCCACTAGCAGCGGCGCTTCTTTGCGATGGCATCCTCTTTTTCTGTCTCTCGTCTTGTCATTCTTCTCGCTTCTCTGCCTCTGCCTCTGCGGTGCCCTAGGCGGCTGTTTGTGGGCTCCGTCGCTTGCCCAATGCGTGCTGCAACGGGTATCACGAACGCCGGGACTTGGGGCTAGTGCTGGGCCAGCGGCGCGTCCGGGAGAGCCAACACCC
>JARFTM010000205.1:0-53055 GCA_030278935.1 Trichoderma polysporum | reverse complement strand
GACCAAAATAATCAGCTCGTATGGAAATCCTCACTTCAGCCATCAGAGTCACATCATATTCTTTTCCAGATTTGTATTTATCACCTGCTCTTTACTGAGTTTGAGACCCACCCTCTTGACGGAACTCGCTGGGCCTGTCTATAGGCCAGACAGTGGCCATCCCTTGCCAGGCACTTCCCGTGATCGATCTCGGATATGTACGCCCCCTTCAACAATGCTGGAAAACAAGTTGCCCTGCGACGCCGTTAATAACAATCGCAACAGGTCGTCCAGAAAGCCACGACATACAACGCCACCACTGACATTTACACCTTCTCCAATATCCGCTACGCCGCAGACCCTAGGGGTGAATTGCGCTTCCGTGCCCCTCAGGCACCGCCAACCAATCGCTCGTCAATTCAGGATGGGTCCGGAATCAAGATGTGCCCGCAAGGTTATCCCAACTGGCAGGTCGCTGCATTCACCCCTATTGGCGAATTCGCGTCTGGCAAGGTTCCTTTCTCCATCAAAGCTTGGGAGGGGTCTTTTAACGAGACCGTCGAGGCACCCGATTTCAACGCAAACACTTCGGAAGATTGTCTCTTCCTGGATGTCTACGTCCCGGGTAAAGTGCTCCAAAAGTCGAAGCTAGAAAACGCCCCTGTGCTCGTCTATGTGAGTTGTTCCCATCTCACTACAACTCATCCTTCTGAGTGGCATTATGTGTTTCATGTACCATTTGCTCGGTATCCATTCGCCGATGTTAATTTTGTCTACGTATTAAACATACACAAGGCTAAATGCTGACTTACTCCCTCTGAAAAAATAGATACACGGTGGTGGCTTCGTATTGGGCTCCAAGTTGGGGACATCGGGCGAGTCCCTTCCCACAGGCCTACTTGAGGAGTCTGTCAGGGACAATGGCAGTGGAATGATCGTTGTGGCCCTCAATTACCGTCTTGGCGCTTTTGGTTTCCTTGCTGGTCCCGAGGTCGAGGAGAATGGCGTCCTGAATGCCGGTTTGTTGGATCAGCGTTTCGCCTTGGAATGGGTCCAGAAGCACATTGGCCGTTTCGGCGGAAATGCCAAGCAGGTTACCGCTATTGGTGAGTCGGGTGGTGCTTCGGCAATTATGCTGCAAATGGCTGCGTACGGCGGCAAAGCTGGCAGCACCCCCTTTCAGCAGGCCATTCTCCAGTCTCCCGCCATCATGCCCACATTTGTTGAGTCCTCTTCGACCTACAGTGAATTTAGGTCTGCCCTAAACGCCACATGCCTAGACGACATTCGCAAGCTGGATGCGCAGACCCTGATCAACGCCAATGCCATACAGATTGCCAACTCTCCCTTCAACAACTTTGGCTTCACCGCGATAAAGGATGGCTCCATGGTCCCCGGTGCGATTCTCCAAGATACGTCCTTTGATAAAGAAGTCAAGGTCTTGGTTGCTCATAACTCCTTTGAAGGAGGTTTCTTCTTCGGTCCCTCAGTCAAGCCGGAGGCAGATTTCAACACTTGGCTAAGTAATTCTATCTCTGGCCTGCCGTCCTCAGCTACAGAAATTCTCACCAAGACGCTCTCCCCACCCGTCTTTGACGGTTCTTTTGGTTACACTGACCAAGATACTCGCCAAATGGCGCTCTGGGGTGAAGGTTACATTGATTGCAACTTCGTGTTGGCTAGCCAGGTCCTGAGTGAGGGTCACACGTACGCCTGTAAGTATGAACAGCTGCTCCTCATTGCTCATGCCTTATCGTCTCTGTTTGGATCCGAGAAAAGAAATAACTGTTATTGTACGATAGATGAGTTCTCCGTTACTCCTGGGGTCCACACCCAAGATCTCGGCTACACCTTCAACGATCCTACGACACCTCCTGCTTCTCTGTCGGCGCAGAAGTCCCTCCAAGAGGCCGTTGTCAGCTTTACAATTCATAGCGTTCCGACTTTCAGCTCTAACTCCTCGTGGCCTACCTTCGGGACTCATGGTGCCCTGGTCAACATCTCGGCGTCTGCCCCTGCCATTTCACAGTCTAGTGTGAACGACGCGAGATGTCACTGGTGGAAAACTCAAAAGTTTTAATAATCGTGAAATCATGTGAAAAACGCGAGGTTTAAATAACTAGATTTTACCATTCTTTCATAGATTACCTATCAATATTTGTAACTAAAGCCAGAGTTAGTTTACCATAAAGCAACCTGGTTGTATAATAGAGTCACTGAGTCCGCCATCATTTAAAAGGAATCAGCCCACTTTCCGAATCTTGAACATTATTTTCCTGATTTCTTTGGGTCGTATAAAAATTGATGACTCTGTGAGAAATGTGCAGCATTAATGCTCGCTCCCTTCCTGAAGAGGCTGTGAATTTTAAAGTGAATATAAAACCCCCCCTTTGACGCCCTGGTTCGTCCTTGGGCGTAATGTTGCTAGCGTTTGGATGCTCCCCTCTCTTCGCATAACATCGAGCACAATGTTTAATATGACTTATGGCCAATGTAACATCTTCAGCTGCAGCTAGCGGCAGATACTAACAAAATGATGTAATTAATATAAGTTAAATAAATGATTAGACTAGGCCCCGTAATCGACCTTTCAACAGCACCAAGAAGGCTCTCACTGGGAGAGATGACACGTCACGTTAGTAGCCTTTGTCAATGATATAGTAATTAGATGAGTTTGAGGTATGTTTGTGCAGAAAATATAGTTAATGGGAGTAGGGAGTATTTTAATTATGTGCTTTTTTAACTAAGCAGTAGCTTGCTAACTAAAGTTATAATCAGGAATACCTATAGGCTTCTATCTCCTTTTCCTAAAAACATTGTCCGCATCCTAGTTACTGCATGTTGGGAGCGCTGTGGTTCCGAACTCCATGACCGCATAACCGAAAATTTTAGGTATACAGCCAATATTTCACTTATAGCTATAGATGATGAAGCTTGAATTCGGGCCGGCGTTCTCATCCAATGTCAATATATAACTCAGAAATGTAACATTAGTCATTTATAAAACTTTGTTTATTATTTGTTTCAGATGTTAATGTGTCACGTTAATTACCTTGTCTAATTTGCCGATAATGAGCAGAGCCAAGCCCTCGCTTATGTAGAGAGCCTACTCGTTCAGCACATTTGGCTACTAATGACAAAGGGTTAATTTGCTGGGCGGTAGCGTTACAATATGAGTTGGAGTGTAGTGCAATGCTCAGAGTGTTGACAAGATTAAGTTTAAGCCATAGCTTGAGGTTGCCGAAGCCACCAACCAAGACTGCATACTGACAGACTAACGGTTCTACTCAGCAGTGATAGTTGTGTGCAGAAAATAATAAGAGAGAGAGGGTATTGCTGTTGTTAGACGATCAATCAAGTCACAAGCCTTGATTGCGCAAAGTTGTGATGTAGAGATGCCGTATAATTGGCCACATCGGCCAGGTTTACTGACATATCAATACTACCTTGTACCTATTAATTCCCCTATTTACCTGATGAAGAGCTCCCTTTGGGATAGATAGCTGAACTAACTTTAGAGCTAACTCTATTTATCCCCTAATAACCACCCAACGCCATTTACAGCGTCTCTCATCCGTCTTCGGGTAGCTGCCAGATCCGGATACATCGTCCAAAATCCGTGAGGAACGCCGCGATACATATCTATTCTTGTAGGTACTCCGCACTCTTCCCGTAGAATACGCTCGTAAATGAGACTGTCGTCCCGCGCAGGATCCATCCCAGCGACTTGGAAATATACAGGCGGTAGGAACTTATGTCTAGCTGCAGTGATGTCGGAGTGAAGCTGTTGGCTGATAGAGAATGGATTACTGAGTAGCGGTGGTTTATCCCCTTTGTACGCGCTCATGTATTGTTTCAAAGATGCTGTGTCGAGAATTGGGGCAGACTTGTTTTGTTCTGCGGAGAGATAGAGCTCTTTGTAACGATCGGGAACACTACTGGGGTCAATATAAATCCCACATGCTAGGAACTGCCCGGTAAGTGGAGGCTCTAGATCCCGAGCAAGTTGTGCAACCTTATTGCTGATGGCTGCGCCGGCTGAGAGGCCTCCGATAATGAAACCCTTCTTCGGGTCGGCATTTGCAGGCAGAATGACTCTATCTTTCTCAGCTGCCCTACAAGCAATATACTGCACTACTGCTAATATATCGTTGACGTCGGTAGGGAAGGGGTAATCTGGTGCAAGGCGGTAGGACGGCAAAATGCAAGTGGCATTATATGCCAACACCAGTTCCCGCGCGGTGGTGAGCTCCATCTCCGGATATCCAACGCAGTGGCCGCCGCCATGAATAAGAATCACAATAGGAGATGGAACGGTACGGGACATAGCGGACTGGCAGACGATTGTGCGAGATGAAAATGTGTCGTCGATTGGAATATCGTATTCTTTCTCAACAATGCTCGACGGTCGGCTAGCTGCGAGCATTTGCTGAGCACTGGGTAGGGTTGCCTGGACGGTTTTCTGGAATGTGGAAATATCGCTGGGAATATGTCCTGGTGGCGACCCATTGGCTTTCCAAGCAGCTTCGAACTCCGGGTCCATAATGCCAGAAGCGAGGATTTGTTCAATGGTCCATGGTAATTTGTCCATTCTAAACACACACGCTAGAAAGTGGCCCGGAAGAAGACAATGGCACGTTAATTGTGCAAATATATATGCAAGCCGCGAGACCTTTGCTATGGGTTTTTCAGATGAGGATATTGATAAGAGAGTGAGAGGAGAGACTAATAATGTGGTTAAATACATACGGGTTTAAAATGATTCGCGAAGCAAAAAAAGAAATTAAAGTTACATGGCTGGCACCGCATAGGGCAGAAACACTAGCTGTGTTAAGATAAATCACCATTAAAGGTTAGTAAGCAGCACCTCTGCGACCTGGTTGTACTCTTAAAGAGAAAATGAAGCTACCCCTAAACTCTTGTATTGTACAGTAGGATCCAGCTCGGGATTTGAGTCACACACCGGGTCGAGTCACACACCGGGTCCACTCTTACTACGGCAGGTCCAACGATTCCAAAGATTTCAATTGCATTTCCTTTAGAAGATTGAAACCATGACCAAAAAATTAAATTGTCTCATTAGATAACGCAAGGATTGGTTTCGGCTGCGATACCTTAATGGACTGTTCAATGATACTATAATATAGTGTAGTTGATTAATTCTATCTTTTAACCCAAGCGCGCTTAGCATCTATCAAAAACATCCACTATAGATCTTCCTGACTAACTATGAACGCACTAACGCAAAATAGTGCTTGAGCTGTATATATATCCAACAAGCAGCTGCCTCCAATCTTTGCTCTGGCTACAGCACGCAATATCTAAACTATAGTGTCTGTATACACTTCTATTAATCTCGGCTCTCTATGGATGAAATCCGCGAGCTGGGCAATCTGCAGGCCCCAGACCGACCCCCAAACACCTCTATACATGAGTTAACTAACGAAGACCCCAAACCCGTCCCGACGCCCGTACTAGTGCAAGACAACGAGCCTCGATCGGCGGGCCTCCGGACATGGAGGTTCTGGGCTATCATTATGGCATTAAGCATCACAGGGCTGATGTCCGCAATCGAGGGTACCATTATTACGAGCGCGCTACCCACCATCACAAATGCTCTGGGTGGTGGGGATACTTACATTTGGGTCCCCAACGCCTATCTCCTGGCGCAGGTAGCCATACTTCCTCTTGCCGGACAAGCAAGTAACATCTTCGGTCGTCGCCATCTCCTTCTGGGAGCCGTTGCCCTCTTCACGCTAGGAGGCGGCCTCAGCGGCGGCGCCTCCTCGATGGATATGCTGATAGCTGCCCGCACTATTCAGGGGCTCGGTGGCGGAGGTATTAACCTCCTGATGGAGACTATCGTAACGGATATTGTCCCTCTCCGACAGCGTGGCCAATACATGGCCATTGTGGGCATCGGCACCATTGTGGGAGCTACCCTGGGCCCGTTTCTGGGTGGCCTGATCACCGATAATGCTTCCTGGCGGTGGTGTTTCTACATCAACGTGCCCATTGGCGTTGGTAAGACCGACTCCTCTTCTCTGTTTCCCATCTCTTAACTGACCATGTTCCAGCCTCTTTCGGGATCCTGTTTGTTTTCCTCCGCGTCAAGTATGAGAGCGACCTGAGCTGGTCGGCTCGCTTCAGGCGCATCGACATCTCTGGCAATGCCATTTTTGTGGCAGCAATCGTCTCCGCCCTGATTGCGCTCACTTGGGGCGGCACCATCTACAGTTGGAGCACCTACCACATCGTTGTGCCCCTCGTCCTGGGCCTTGTAGGCGTGTTGCTCTTCGCCGCCTTCGAATGGACCCCGCGACTCTGTCCGGAGCCATCCTTCCCGCGGCAGATTGTGTCGAACCGCACCTCAGCAGCCGCTCTCGCCCTGACCTTCATCCACGCGGTTGTCGCCTACTGGGTATACTACTTTCTGCCGATATACTTCCAGGCCATCAGGGGTTTGTCACCTCTACGCTCGGGAATAAACACATTGCCCAATGTGGCCGGCGGGCTTGTCTTCGCGGTTCTGGGAGGCGTCCTGCTCTCCAAGTTTGGCCGTTACAAGCCTATCCACTTAGCCGGATTCGCTGTTACAACTGTCTCCTTTGGCCTGCTCAGCATCCTTGATGCCAACTCAAGCGACGCCGCGTGGGTATGCATACAGCTTCTGAACGCCGTCGGTAGTGGAATACTTGGCGGTGTGCTCCTGCCTGCGGTCCAGGCGCCTCTGGATGAAAGCTATGTCGCCACGGCCACCGGCATTTGGAGCTTTGCTCGCTACTTCGGCTGCATCTGGGGTGTCACTATCCCGAGTGCCGTGTTTAATAATGAGTGTAGCCGTCTCGCGAGCACCATTACTAACGCGGAAATCGCTGGTAATCTGTCGGGAGGCAGTGCGTATCAGCATGCCACAGGTGCCTTTCTATTCAGCATTGAAGACCCGGCACTTCGCGCAGAGGTGGTCGAAGTCTTCATCGGAGCGATGCGGACGGTTTGGCTTGTTGGGATTGCATTTGCTGCATTGGGATTCTTGGTCAGTTTTATAGCGAAGGAGATTAAACTACGGGAGGAATTGAACAATAACTTTGGGGTAGAAGACAAAAAGGATGTTATGATCTCGCCAACGACAGACACCGAGGCTGTATTATCATCTGATTCAGTCTGATACGGACAGGGGTTTGATTTAATTATAGAGACTTAAAATGATTAATTTGTTATAATCAATTACTAGGTATTTGGTGATATAGAGGAGCAAGAAATGTTCGGCGTGCTTATTACATTTACGGAGGTTCTTAACCTCCACTAATTACACTTGCCTCTTATGCATATGATAATACCATGTGTGGCACTAGCGTCGGAATCATGATGAACGCTGTACGAGAGAGCTTCTCCGTGGCAATCTTTAGTGCCCGACATTCAAGTCAATATTCATTACAGAAAGAATGTTACACAGCTTAGAGCCCAAGGGCCAATCCACACAGTTATGTCCTATTCAATGGCGAATTGCTCAAGGTTTCTTTTATTGCTAACCCATGTTATAATTGCTAATGCCATGAATATAAGCTAGACGCGGTAATGACGCGAAGGGGATGGGGGAATTTTAGCTCTAGCTCGGGATCACTGTGAGGCTAGTCTTGTCTTATTACGTCGAAGAAACATTGCAGACAAGATTTTTCTGCCTCCAATTACGACTGCATCAACCCTAAACAGTATATAATTCCTTCTGAATTCCAGGTTTAGCGGTAGCGACTATAAAAGTGTCTCTCCTGAGTCTGCTCTGTAATGGCAAAGTTTAAATTCGCTCATGAAGAGATCAATATACGTTGCAAATCGGAGCTTTCCATTCAGAATTAGTGTTGGCATGGAGGAAAAGAGAATTAGGCGCCCGTCAAGCTCTTTCCTGAAGTTCAATGTGTTCCATTTTTTACACTCTAGACTCTGTTTTTAAATCCATACACCTCCATTTTGTTTCTAATAAACCTCGCATTAAGCCATCTAACCTACAGCAAATAATATGGAATTTCTTAGTTCTTAATTTGATAATAATGGCCTTTTGCTGATTACCAATAGCGCTGCTAATAAGGCTAGACTTGCTCACAAACCACAAGAAATAATAGCGTTGACTGATTATTTTGCTGATGTGGGTTCTCTTACAAATAGATAATTTGTAATATTTTAATAGCGCCAAGATGAGCACTTTCCTAAAACGATCAGAATAGGAGGTAACTGCCGAATACTACTGGGTAGTTTCTTCGAAGTTGAAGTTAATCGGTATTATGGCGGAATTATCTCTGGTAGAGTACCAGGATGAACTTGTTCTGAACCGCAACAGCTTCCCACCATAACTTCCCACGATTAGCAATATTCTTAAATCTTCACAGATAGCGAGACATGACCAAGAAAGTATATATACTGTCATAGTAGTGATATCGAAAAAGTCAATTGTGCCAATCGAATTATACAGCAGAACTCCATTACCTAATCAATATGGCCATTCTTAAAACTGAGATTAAAATATTCTTCTTCCTATCTCTTAGTTACCTCTGGTTGCCAGTTAATGCCCAGATATTAAAGCAATCATGCATTAATGACGTGTGCAGCGCGAAGCGTGTCACCATTTCGAACCCTCCTATTAATCTTTGGGATGCCAATGTTATCTCTGCATTTAATGAGTTTATGCTCAGCCTAAAAGATCAGAATAACACTAAAGTTGTGGTTTTTGATAGAGATAATGCTGATTTCTGGGCCTCTTCAATTGACCTCAACCTACTCACGCAGCATGGGATTCCAGGGCGCAATGGGTCCGCGCTTATAGATACATACTTTGCGAATTTGGATCTCCTCTTAACAACTCCAGTTATTTTTATTGGCGAGATTAATGGTTGAGCCTGGGGCGCCGGAGACGAACATCTATTAAGAATGGATATGAGATTTGCTGGACCAGTGGCACAATTTTGGCGCGCCTGAGGCAACCGCTGGAATCATTCACGTCGGCGGACTCCAACAGCTAGTGAGACTTATTGGTCCTGGGCGTGCTTCAGAATACCTGCTTGCCGCTGCACAGGTCAGCGCTTCTGAAGCAGCTCGTGTTGGCTGGGTCAACTCTGTCCATCCTACCGCTGACAGTCTTCGGAAACATGTCATTGACATAGCGGCAAGGATTGCACTCTTCCCTTTTGAGACGCTTCAGGCTACCAAAGCTAGTATTGCTGAACAGGCTCCTCCTAAGGCAGCCTTTGAAGACGATCTTGCTCGATTTAATCAGCTGGCAGCCCTTCCGCAGATATCAGCAAACATAGACGCTGTTCTGCAGTTATCTAAGAATGAATCCAAGTCTTTCGAAGAGAATCTCATCAATAATATTGTCCAGCAGCTTTATCAAATACCTAGTTAAAGTTTCGCGCATTATCGCCTCGCTTAGTTAATTTGAATTTCAAAGGTTTACTGATTCAGTTTCGTTTCTTTGTTCGTCTAGAGATGGAAGACATGGCGTCGTCAAAGGTGTCCATTGATGAGCAATTTGAAAACATCTGCAGTCACACACCTTCATGGGTGATCGATTACCAACTGTATGCTTCGGTTCGGGTTCGTTCTTGCGTCTATTTTTCTGTCATGAAGGCTATCACATCTTTCAACAATCCAGGATAGGTTTATATCGAGCAGATGATTGATTGACGCGCAATCGTGACAATTGCACTTTTTCAGAAGGGGGCAGTTGTTACGCCTATAATTAGTTGAGCACCGTAGATCCCTACAGTGCGACATTGTCTCTCGCATACAACGCCTCCTCTATCATTAATCAATTGTTAGTGAGTTAGCTATTTAGTCAATCAATCCGTTTACATCATCCTTTTTACCTGCCAACTGGTAGTAATTATGTATTCGGCGGCTGGAAATCGAGGATTGACTAACTACTAGTCAAATACTGGCATTATTTACATAGAGTTGACAGGTAGCTGATTCGGCGAATGTATAGGTATATCTGAACAATTATCGGTGCTGCCTATATGTACCTTATTAAAATATAACTCTAATTATTATAAATATGACCCCATTAGCCAGCTATAATCTAAATCCGTACCCGCCTTGATAGAAGTCTATACCTTCTCTTGACACAGGACAAGAAGATTATCGTCAATAAAATACAGCTGCTCTAAAAAGCTACAGTAATATTTAAGCCTCCAAATTTAGACATACTCAGTTCTTCCATCTTGCTAATAGATATCAATAGCCTATTACGGACAATATCCAATGTGATTTAATTCCGTAGTTTCTGTACTCTCAAGTTGCACGCGATTAGCTTGTCTCCAAAACGACGGCATATCGCATTTACTGCCGCGCATTATTCGCCCCGGATGTACGATATTGAAGACAACAAGTGCAAGAAACATAGGGAGTGAATCTAAAGAGTATTGATAGGCTTCATGTAGTGGTATAGAGCTGTCGAGACCTTGAGCGTATTCGCAAATGCGGAAGACAATTCGTAGCTGATAGAGAGAGTTAGAAATTACATTCTCACACCTGTATGTTGTCTATGCATATGTTGACTTACTGCTATTAAAGCCAGTACAATGAATTGAGTATAAAGGAGCAGTACTCTATGACTAAACTCGGTTGATTTAGTCTTCTCGCCACTGCGCCTGCGTACTTGGTATAAAAGTCGCAACGCAAACAGGCAGAAGATGAGAATAAATAGAAGCTGTAACCCAACACCAGCCATGTATATATGTAACCCCTGAAGCACCTTGTCTTGCGGTGCATTCTTCACGGTGGCTTTCGCGGCACCATACACTTGGATGACAAATGACACAATGTCTAAGAGTACAAACACGAGACCGAAATGCGAAGCCTTTATTCTCCACAAGCGGCGATTATCTGCGTAGTTCCAGACCATACGACCAAATACCATGTATACAAAGGCGTTTGTCCACAGGGGCGCAACGAGAATGAGGACAAACCAGGCCGCATAGTAGTTGAAGGAGTCAGGTTGCTGGATGCTGATCGTCCGAAAGATGTATGTAAGGACCTGCCATACGCCGGACATGATAATAACCCAGGAGTATTTCTTTTGGTAGTAAATTGCCTGTCCAAGGTGAACAATGGTTGTTATAAAAAAGAGGATAAGAAAAGCAATAGAAGCGCCAAGCGAGGGGGAGAAATTCCACATGGACTGGGACTCTCGACCTGCTCGTTGAGACATGCTGCTCTTGGTAGTGTAGAAAAAGAAACGATGATTGAGAGGAAGGCAGGTTGTGAATAATCTTTGTCTTCTAGCATCACTTCGTGCTACTTATTGTCCAGCCAGGATATTGCCCCTGTCCTGCTTATACGGCGCCAAGTCGACTGCGTCTAGCTTTAGTTACCTGTCGGATGGGGCCGTCGGCTTCCAATTGGCCCAGCCGTAAGGGCATTTCCCTTCTGGCGCTAGTGCGATACGCTGGCTCTCTACTTACATAATGCCTCATTGGTTTGATAGAAATCTAAACCATCTTGCCATGGGCATGTTGACAGACGTCCCCGTGTACTACTTATTACTGTCAAATCTGAGCCGCAATGACACGCGTAAAACCAGGTCAACGCCGAAGAGCGAGAGCAGCCAAAGTCCGGACAGGCTGCCAAACATGCAAGTAAGTGATTCATCAAACCTCTGTCCAACCAAATGTGAGGCCCACGCTAATGCCAGCGATATGCAGAAGTCAGCTCCAAGTGAAGCATAACAAACTATGGCTATTGTTTACTTACTTTACTTACAGTTCGGAGGCTCAAGTGCGACGAGGCCCGACCGTTTTGCATGAGGTGTAAGCTCGCCTCCTTTTAAGTGACATACTCCGTATACATTTCATGTATCTAAATAAATACTTGCCCAATTAGGTACCTCATCCTACTTCCCCTGCGATGGATACCATGCCACAACAAACTCATCACCCAACTCATCACCGGCCCCCGAACTGAAATGGATAATCCACGTGCAAAACCATAATGTCTCCTGCGAGACTCGCTCCATACAGTTTTTCACCGAAAGGACAATACAGCAGCTCGCAATGTTCTTCCCAGATGACTTTTGGAGTACAAGTGTCCTACAGATAGCCTACTCAGAATCGTGCATTCGCCACGCGCTTGTCGCTCTATCCGCATACCATGAGAGATACCTAGATTGTAATATTAGTGGGGATACCTCATTTGCCTTGCGTCACTACAATTTTGCCATCAACGGCCTCCCTAATGCCCGACAGAGCCTGTCATTGATACACCTGGTATCATGTACTATATTCATATGCGTGGAGGTATATTGTTTTCTCCCCTCTTTTTCATTTCTGCTGCTAAATTATCAGATTCTTCGGGGGCAACTCAGGTCTGCCGTAAGCCTTTATATATCTGGATGTGGGATGATTCGAGAAATGCAGCCGACCATATCAGACGGCGATTATCTCTTCCGTCTTATTGGGGCTTTCTTTAAGCGCCTTACTCTCCAGATATCATGGGCAAGTATTCGTGTTCCTGCGCTAAGGCTGTTAGAGACAATTCTAATCTGATGCGCATAGATTTTTGGTTACACGAAACAGGCGCTACTAGATATTAGTAACAATGTACCTAAAACTAACAAGCCAATAACTCAGCCCGAATTTGTATTCAGACAGCTCGCAGAAGCTCGAGAAGAAATTCACGGCATTGCCTTAGAATGGATGCGCGACGAGCCTGCAGGCCGAGTAGCACTTAGTACCTTTGTTGATCGCTTCGAAAAATGGTGTCGGGCATTCGAGGTATTCGAACATGAAAATCGCCATTTACTTGTAAATTCTGCGGACAGGAGGGCTCTCGCGTTGCTTGAGCTGCAGAAGCGGTATCTGGGTACTCATTTGTCTAACCTTGATGCTAGGGAGGCCAATGATGAAACCGTATGGGATGGATACTCTGTCCAGTTCAACGAGATGCTCAACTATGCCGAGGCTTCAATGCAAATCGATGACTCGGAGGCGACAACCAACAGACAACCTCGGTTTCACATGGATACTGGTGTCATACCCATCCTCTTTGCCATTATTACTAGATGTCGTGACCCCTTCATCAGGAGGAGAGCCATAGAACTTATGACAAGGAACCCGATGCAGGAAGGCTTATGGAACAGCGTGTTGGTAGCCAAAGTCGCACATAGACTCATAACTCTGGAAGAAGGCGCCGTTGCCATTGGGTCCTCTAACGATATACCGGCTGAGGCGAGAGTTCAGGACATATCCGTCTACGTCGGCGATGAGCGACGCGTTATGTTAAGGTTTTCGCAACCATTAGGAAATTGGCAGGGATTGATCGACTATTAGGTGATCAACCCGCCTAAACAGCACCTTGCGAGCTATTGGCCCTCACAGAGCTATCAGGTCTTAAGCAGGTGGAATGTGCTCTATACCGCTACGCTATTTTCAGTAAAATATTAGGCGCTAAATACAAAATACATTTCAAGCGTTTGAGCAGTAAACAGTATATTTATAAAAATATTTCGTGAGTGCTGTGCGCACGTCCTGCGGCAATAAGAGAAGTTGATTAATAGTGGCGATGCCTGTGCGAGAAGGATTTTATGCCGGCCTCACATTAAGATAACCTTCTTAAAGAGAGTCACGGGAAAAGGTACTTTAGCAGTTTCTGACGATCTCTTTTAAGCATTGATGGCGGGATAAACCAAGAGTGGAAAATAGTGAGGTAAGATGCGAAAACAATACGGCTTGGTCGCGCAGTCGATAAATATTTGAGCTGAAGAAAATAAAAATCATGACAATGAATATCGTCTCATTTGAAATACTTTTACGAAAGGGGAGGGGCATTGAGCCAGTCGCAGCAGTCTGGCCCGTTAGATCCTTTCAAATCACAAGAAATAAAGTCAACCCGAGTTGCATAATACGAAACACAGTAATTATGAGCTCGACCAGTGAGCGCACAGCTAAGGATGGCCAATTAATTGATAGAACACGAGTACTCTATTATTGTTTACTACGCCGTAGCACTCACCTGCTACGGCTTAGACGAGAACCTAACTCTCTTGAATATTATTGCCGACCTCGGCTTCATCTGTCAGTCGGTTGACATAAGCGGAGAGTCTTAGCCTCCACAAGTACATGTGGTGAAGATCTGCGCGCCAGCTAGCTTCCGAAAGGTTGTGACCAGTGATGAGAATCATCATGAAGAACGATTCGATGATGCTTGGAGGAATGTTGCAAATTAATTGCCCGGTAAGAGTCCATTTCATTGCACTGGCGCCAATAATGAGGCCTATGACAAGGATGATACCCAGAATGACAGTGATCTCGTGAGCACAGATGATGCCCATCTTATCAGAAAGGCGATAGTTGATGGAGTTGTAGTTTATCTTGGTCTTCTCCGGCGCGGGTAACCCAATCTCATCTGACAGACCCGTATCTTCAAGGTTGGCCTCTTCCAGAGCAAGCCGTTCATACTGATGCAGCCGCTGTTGAACGTTTCGGAGAACGAAGCCGTCTATCAGCCCAATCAAACCGGCGTAGGTACCGATGAACAGCCACCAATTGTTGTCCCAGTGCATGACAGGGCCGATGCAGGCCCAAACGATCAAGACAACAACAAGCAGTGCAATACCGACAAGAGTCCCAACGACGTCTGCATAATAAAAGATAATTCGCTGAAGGGTACCTAAGTGAGGCGCAGGGACAACGACGGTAGGATTTGGCTGGGTGTCGCCGCTGAGAATTCGAAGCTTGAGCTCGACGTCAGAATCCACCTCAAAGATGGAATTCATGCACTTCCCAACATATTCATCATGGCGCTCGCGAATATTGGCTAAGAAAGTAAAAATCAGGATCATCAGCGCCGAGGTTCCAGAATTGATGTAGAGTTGCCAGCGATCGCTCCAGCCGCAGTATTGTCCAAAGCCGAGCCAGATGAAGATGCAAATCCAATACATGCAAATGGTACCAAAGTGGCCCAGAAATACAGCAATAAAATTGGAGACTCGGCTAATCCAGTTTTCAGACGGTAGATTGAGGCTGAATTTGGCTGGGTGAGAGCTCTCAATCTCTTGAAAGGGTGGCTTCTTGTATCGATTGCTAGCAAGAATCTGGCGCAACATCCGCTTCTGGCTCTGGATCCGAGATCTCAAGCTTGCGGAGATTCGTACCTGCCTTTCATAGCCATTGAGTTGTTGGCGCATCAGTAGAGAGTCAAAGAAGTAGCTAATAATAGCCTGCACATCGGAGATTATCGCAGCCCAATTGTCAGACTGGCCATAGGGAATGCCAAAGAAAGCCCAAATGAGGAGACCTGCGATCATGACGAAGAAGACAGGTTGGGAGCCAGATGCTTTGACGACTTTATCAAGCCATCGGTCAAGCCTATCCTTCTTCGCTTGATTGACATAGCCAGTGATATTCTTTACAGGCGTAGATTGCTCTAATTCGCCAACGACAATTGTTTTCTTTTCCTCAGAGGCAGTAGAGTCAGCGAAAATGTACTGCGTTGGTGCAGCATCTTCAATTGCTTCCTTGGCTCCAGGAGAAGCAAAGAAGTCGATTATTTGCTTGAACATCTTTGTAGAATGCTGAACGACGACCCGATAAGACCTTTCCTAAATAACTGCAAACTCTATGTCAGTTTTCTTTTTTTACCGCTAATAATATGACAAACTCACCCCTTCAACCTAATCACGAAGCTTATAATAACTCTTGGAGAGACGTCAATCTCGATAGCCTGCATTCAGGCCTGAACTATTCACGCCGCAACTTCCATCAAATTCACGCCCATCGACTTAAGGTGGCCACAGTTCATCGGCAGCCTCGAACAGAGTAGAGGCAGAGAGAACAAGCCTCGTTTTGGAAAAGAAGTTCGCCAGTGTTATGGTTTCGTGGCACGAATTGGACCACGAAGCGTTGATAATTTCGTGTTGTGGACTGTGAGGGGCTTGGAGAGCCAGTGTTGGATTTTTTTTTAAAAAAAAAAATGGGTAGAAGTTTCAAGAGAGTATGGAAAAAAAATCTATGAACAGCGATGCTACTCAGAGTTGGATATTGTAGTGTTGATTTGATACCAAAAAATGCCAAGAAAAATATTTTATATATAAAACTGTGGTACTAGTGCCCCTTTGAGCATTGTCAATTTTCACCGCTGACGGCGCAGCAACGGATAAGCGGCTCCGTTACATTAAGACCCTAGGCTTCTAGACCCCCAGGCTTCTAGCTCTCCAAAAAATTTCCTTCATATTTTACTCTCAGGTACTATTGCTATGTGAGGGATTTTGTGAAAAAGTTTCGGTAAGAAGCCGATGGGGGTGGCTATGCCAGTAGTAACCCCCAATACGCGAATATAGTTCTGACTACCTGGCGCACCTGTTGAATAGACTACAATGTACAGGTATCAGTTACCGCCACCTCGTTCCTCTGCCATATCACGGCTATGACATGGGGTTCGATGGTCGGTGAGTGATATTGTGAAAAATTTTACCAGCATTGACCCCCTTACATATTTCGATGCCCATGAAGATCGAGACTCAAGCCACATGGACCAGATGAATCAGACGCACCTTTGTCTGTTACGTCAGTGGTATTTACGGTTGGTATAATGTAGTTTGAATTGAAAGCCAATGATAGGTCCTTGGGCATCTTTTTGTTGAACACACTTCCATGGTATACGAGAGGCCTCCCGGTAATAATTTTGACTGATGTAAATCATAGTGAAGCTTACAAAATTGGGTAATTTGTTTCGCGAGAAGAGAATACTTGAACAAAGATCAATTATTCTAAACCATTTGATCGGCCCAACGATCTCTAGTTAAAAACAAGCAGATATCCATAGATTAATGTTTGCAATCCGTTTATGCCCCTACATCGGGCCTTCTATATCTGAGCAGAGCTGGAAGACGCTATTCCCAGACATCTAGTGAGACGGGAAGGCTGCTGCTAGATAGGGAGTACCTCGCCGGCTTATCGGACTTAATTTGTGGCTAGGTATAATTGCAAGGTAATCTTTACGTATACTACTTCGTTCTTAGTATTTTGATACAAGGCTTCCAGCACAAGTGTTTATGGAGGAAGATTGTTGGCGCTGGGGCTTATATAGGGGCCTCGGATTTAGATCGTACGTCCGAGGTAGCCATTAGTCTAGTTATGGTCTTGAAATTTAGCTTTACAGACTAATTAATCTCAGAATCCATTAATTATTCTTGAGCTACGTCTTAATCCCTTAGTAAATCCATTCCGGCCATGTGAAAAGCCCAGCGAGGTCTGATGGCAAGCATAAACTTAGCGCAATGCTGAGATTAGCCCAATGGCACCTCCACATCTCTAGGAGCCCCCAATGAACATACGTGCCCTACGTAATCGGAATAATATTTATACCGTATTTTTAGTCATGAAAATGCCATTTATTTGCGTAAAAATGCTGTCAGTAGTTTAGTAGCCGTGCAGCTATCTGTATAAAGCTACATGTTCACCTACGCCAAATGATCCGGCATCTACAGCGGCACACTTTTTTATTTTTTATTTTTTTATTTATTTTTAACTCTTCATCCTGAAATTCGTAGCGCGGCCTTGAGGTAAACAGCATACTATCAATTTTGAATCTTTGAATCGATACGAAGTTTCTGTGGAAATATTTCACATGTCACAACCGAAGGCGAAAATTTTGCTGTTATTATCAACCAATCTTTTGTCTATTCTCACAAGAGGAATCAGCCCTTTGATCGTGGGCACTATTTCCTCATTGCGTTTTGATAGCAACCTATAGTGTGAGTAAAAAAAAATTAAAAGAAAGAACACAAAAAAATGATACAATTGTAGCTTGGATTGCAATATAAGTACAAAAACTCCTAGGTCGAGTGTCTCATCTTGGTCCTGTGGCCGAGCTATCGCTATCCACTTTTAGTGCCAACTGTCAGCTAAAATATCAATTACAGTCGAGTCCAGAACCGCTAAAAAAAGGACAGACCAACGTTCATGGATAGGTAAGTAAAATAAGCCTTCCAGGTTGATTATAATATTAAAAATTAAACGCTTATATACTTGCGCGAACTCACCCTTTATCAAATTAAGCAAGACTTTATATAGAACATTATTATAGGGTTTAATGTTCTTAAGGTAAATTATATATACGGGATCTGTACTGTGTACGAAGTATTACTATCCATATCACATTTAGGCGAGTTAGGCGCGGATCGATCAAGAGATTGACTATTCCGCTAGCGTCTTGAGATCATGCTTGATATGGCAGACAGCATAGGTTTTGAATGGAGTTATTGGGTTTCCTTTATCCTTGTTATGGAAATTGAATTGTACAACTCTTATTTCGAAACCTAATCTGCTAAAAATCACATGTCTAAAATTTGTTTTTAAAACGGATAACCCGGGAACATTTGAAGGATTTTAAGCCATGTGATTACGGAGCACCTAAGGCTCACGATGGTTCTTTTGTTGATCTGAGCCCAATTGGATCATCGCCTTGGTTACGATGCGACGCTGCCGCGGCCGTTCAGCACTTAATCGAGAAGGTCGGCATAAATGGGCGTCGCACGGATCCACGTACCCCTGAATAGGTGCCGATGGATGATCCGCGCGAGTTATGTGTCTTATATCTAGGACGATCTCGTGCTATTTTTGCCGGTAAATACCTAAAGTTTGTGTCGACTCACGTCGCTCTGTGAATTTAGCCCTTCATGTCGCTCAAAACAGTGCTGTCGCTATTAGCCGCTATCCAGGCTGTCCGGGCCGACTTCTCGCATCCGTTGCATTTCAAGAAGGTCGATGCCGTGGCTGCAAAGAGCATTGCCGCAGTAAAGGGACGGGTAGCGCCGGGAACTGGCGATCTGGTTGCTGACCAGGTATTGGAATCTCTGCCATTTGTCTACCGCCTCGTCACTGGTTGAAGCGCTGACATAGACAGGGCTTCTGGTTTTCCAACTTTACCATCGGTGGGAGCCCCAATCTGGAGATCCTGATTGATACCGGCTCCTCTGACGCCATCTTGAATCCCGGCGTTTACAAGCCTGGCCCCAAGTCCGTCAACACCAACACACCCTTCAGCATTTCTTACGCCACGACAAATCCCGATGGATCTGGATCCTTGTCTGCAAGTAAAAATACAGTTGCCGAAATATTCTGATTACTGACCAATAGTAGGCATCGGGCAAAGTCTACCAGGACGTCATCACTCAACACGGCGCCAACCTGACAGTCTCCAAGCAGTACCTCGGAGCTATCACCAGCCCTAAGTCGCCAGCGACGTTCCCCCATGACGGTCTCATCGGTTACGCAGGCATCGATAGCAGCGCTCTCGGCCAGACCCCGTTTTTCCAGAGCCTCTGCGACCAAGGATCGCTGTCGTCTTGCCGCTTTGGGCTGGCGCTCAAGGCCGACCAGACCGGCACGCTTTACTACGGCTCCGTCGCGACAGAGCTGTTCAGCGGCAACTTGACCTCAGTGTCGGCCAGCGACGAGTGGATCGTTACCGGCGATGTCACTTTGAATGGTTCGACTGTTCGTAGTAGCGTCTCCATTATCACAGACTCCGGCACCACCGTCATTTTCGGGCCCACTTCACAGGTCAAGTCGCTGTTCCAGCAGGCGGGCATCCAGGCGGTGCAGAACAGCAATGGCATCACTGGCTACTACAGCTGCGATGCGCCGCCCACCATCGGGCTGGCATTCGGCGGCAACAACTTCAATATCTTGCCTGAAGCCCTGGCGTTCACCCAGAGCGGCAACAATTGCACGGCTAGCATCCACGGGACGAGTGAGTTTGGCAACCAGTGGCTTGTCGGACAGGCGTTCTTTCAAGGCAAATATATTGACCATAATGTCGACGCTGGGACAATGGGCTTTGCCAACCTGCAGTAGTCATCATCATGTGTGATAGTATGAATAAGATGGTCGTTGTATGTCTATATGAGTAATAGGAAACCGCGGCAATATATATAGCAGTTGGCAGCTTGCTAGTTACACAGGTACATGCAGTTATAAATACAAACCACACAGCGCCTACCTTTTCATCCATATCATGCCTAGAAATCTCTGTCTCAACACTCATATATTAAAAAAGCGACTATCATAGCCATCTATTGTAGTAAGCATATGTCAGTTGTAACTGCTTCCTGGTATAATAGACAGCTTTTTAAACCACATCCTCTGGACGCGGCTAAGCTAACTCATATTTTTACAGAGGTCCCACGAACGTGCATCATAAAAAACAAGCCTAAATAAAAGTGATAATTACAATTTTGCTTTCTCTACCATAGGAAATTTTTATATATGAGCCTCTCTACCACATGAGCAGTCACATAAAACTATAGGAGCTTAGGGGACCGTTTAAATAGTCCCTAAATTTAATCTTAAATTTTGGTGTTCATGATACCTTTACCTCTAGGTCTTATTGGGAAGAAATTGAGATACTGTGCGGCATGGGGGTCTGGTCGTGACCAGGAGCCTTTCTTTGTATTGAACCCCCCGTATCCCCACAACAAATCGCAACCACTGTGGATCTTGGATTCAGGGGGTGGCCAGTTGCTAGATCATGTGGTATCCGAACAATACGCTCCAATACGCGCTCCAATACGCTCCAACCCAACTGCCGCGCGAATTGTGACAAGTACACATAGCCATGTGCTCCGTACAAATTCATTAAAACAATACAAGTCATTGCAAGGGAACATAGTATGGAAGTCGCCAATATAATGTTGCATTTTGTGAGCTGTTCAATGCCGCCCTTGCGCAATGAGGTAGTGTATATTACAGCCATTCCTAAGTTATTTATTATGGACTACAGCTATTGTTAAATCTTTTTTTAGTAAATTGGATTTAGCTGCTACAGCTGGAGAGGGAAAAGCCCCCTTCTAGATAGCTCACTCTAGTAGAACAATATCTACTGCGCATAAGAGTGATAGTGTCTAGACTTAAGAATATATAACGCGTTGCGATAGTGAAGCCGGGCAAACTTGCGTAAGTGTATTTACAACTAGCCAAGGCAAGATTTAGCGAATTGATATCTTTTTTTCATGTTTCTGCCTAGAGCTAAGACGCTAAGATACAATATTCGGTCCGAGAGTTACAACACTGCATTATTCCATAAACAATGACAACTACAATGTACCGACTGAAAAGCTAGCGGAATTTCCCTTAAAGTATAGTAAGTGAAACACCAATTGATCCTTCAGCGGGGATAATCATTGGGCTAACCTAGAACAGGAAGCCGAAGCATGTTTGATACAGGCTCCGGGTATGGCATTCGAATATCTTGAGAACTAATTCCGTTTCTTAGTTTATATTCTCTTAACTCAACTATAAATAATGAATACTTTCCGAATAATCTTTATATGGCAACAACAGTCATATCGCTTAGTCTGGTCTTATCCCACTATCTATTTATTAAGCAAGCATGTTTTTCCATAAGTTATTTTCAGCTCTATTCATCTATTGGAGTTTTTGGCAACCCTGTCAGTCTCGAGCAACGGTCACCTGGTGTCGTGGTTCAAGCTGGCTCACCTGTTGTTATCGATACGAATGGAGTATATATTCGAGCAAGCCCCATTAGCGGTGGTGGCTTGATCGCGGGTTATACTGCCCATGAAAACAATCAGAGTATTCTTCGCCTCGCTCGCTCTAGCAATGGTGGTGCCTCATGGAACTTTGTTGGCGAAGTCTATCGCGCCAATTCATCTGCTCATGACGTTGATAACGCTATGCCTCTACAACTTCCTAGCGGACGAATCGTATATGCCTATCGCAACCATGATCTCTCAGGAGGCTCTTACACATACTACCGAATTACCCTTTCATATTCCGATAATGGTGGTACTAGCTTTCAATATCTATCAACTGTGCAGCAGCAAGCAGCGACCCCAGGCACTCCCAATGGTCTATGGGAGCCTTTTCTCCGTCTTGCTGCAGACGGGTCGCTACAATGCTACTATTCCGCTGAGAACAATGGTGCAGATCAAGACGGTTACATGAAGAGTTCGACTGATGGAGGCCTGACTTGGTCGAACTGGATCAAGGTTTCTGGAGATAACATCACATCGCGCGACGGAATGATTGGCGTCGCGCCTATCGACAATTCTGGCAACTTAATGTGAGCTTTCACCGCCATCCAGCAGCACTAGTATCATGAACTAATGATATTACTCAATATTAGTGCCGTTTTTGAGAATACAGAATCTGGACCCTTTAGTATCGATTATGTTTTGTCGCATGATGATGGTAAATCTTGGGGACAGCGAGCGCGCCTCTATACAGCGCGCAACGGGCTCAATGCAGGGGCTCCGCAGGTTATTAACGTTGGTGGCACTCTTGTCACAAGCTTTATGACAAACGAGGACGTGGCCGGTACGGGTGGCAATGGTATTGATGGAGCCCAAATGAAAGTCGTCACCAGTACAAACGGAGGTAGCACATGGAGCGGAACTACTATCACGGGTCAAGCAGGCTCTCACTGGCCTGGCCTCTTTACTCTCGATCAAACGCACTTCCTTGCTCTCTATACTTTCAATGGTTTGGGGGCAGTTAGTCAATCTTACCAACTAGTGAATTAAGTTTAAGCTGAGTGATACTCTCCAAACATATTGTAATAAAATTTTATTGTGTCTGAAACTGTAATTTGGTATCACCATAGTATTAACGCTTATAGCCTCCTTTCAATCATATTTCGTCATCATTATTCTTCAAAGTTATACTTGCTAATAGCAGCCATTGCTTCTTCCGTAATGATACCTCATCCTTGAATTTGAGAGAAAAGGTTCACAATTTCCTTGATGTCCTTAAAATTTAATCGCATTCATGTTTCCGTTCAACTGAGTATGCTGCTTTTATGAACTCCCATAGAGCAGGCAACAGTGGTGCCTCATGTATGTGTTACCTTGCTATATGCACGGGAGATGTGAACTAGCTGTGCGTTTAATGTATATCTAATATGAGTACGGTACTAGAATATATTCAAGACGTTAGGAATATTGGCGGACAAAGTACTTTAATCCTCTACATAGAATGTGCCACCTGGCAGGTCTTGATTTATAGTCGTCACGATGTGCTAGCTCAACTACAGGATCTTTGTTTAGAATTACAATGAAGGGCTCAAATTAAAGGCGTAAGCCAATAACCATACTTATTTAACATTATGATAAAAACTTGTATTTCTTAAAATGAACGTGTACGCCAAGATAGAGGGACCGGCTCTCTTGCTGGGGGTTGCTCGGGCTCTCTTAAAATAGCGTCCACATCAACACTATCATCCCAATACCCGCGTTTGCCCTTCATATAAAGAGCTGACCGGATGTCCCAAGATTGTCTCTCAGCATCAAAGTTGGGGCAGTTTTCTATGAAGTCTTCAACTAGCTCGAAGTCCATTTCCGACCAATCCTCGTCTAGCAAGCCACTGTTATTAACCCTTGTCCGAACCCAAAATACGTATCCACATGCTCGTAACGGCCTGTTATGATCTTCCATCACTGTTCGTACACCAGGCTCCATAAAATTTGCCCATATCCAGATAGCCTCGCTGTTATCATAGTGTTCGTCGCTAGTCATGGCCTCAAGATTCGATACATTTTGCGAATCTGGATTTTTATTCCTAAGCGCACGGCGATTGTAATCTGAAAGGGGCTCCCACAGGAATTCCCAGACATCAGATGGACAGGGGCATTTAAGAAGCTCATAACGCTATGCGTACGTCTTGGCAGTAATAAGCGCATAGATGAACGGCAAGCCACGGGCGAGGAGATACTCTGCTTGTAAGCTGTCATAATCCTCGACGTATGATGTGTGAAATTCCCCCCATTCTATATCGTGAAGAGCAATCTCATTGAATACTAAAAGAGATGGAGTTAGCAAGCGTTAACCGCGTACTTAGATGGAAGGGAACGTGTAATTGCATAAATGTGCGCAGTGTGTCAACTTACCCGGTATAGCTCGGTGCCAAAGCGACTCGTATATGCTGCCTAGTTGTTCAATCTCCCAGGGGAGGTATTGTGAAAAAAAGATTTTATGTCCTCTTTTATAATCGACATCATCAGCCCGTTCTGGAGGCGGTAATAAGTTGCGATAGGTCTCAAATCGGTATAGGGCGCGCTGTATGCGCTCGATTTCAGATGCAGTGACAGGAAGTTGATTTCCGCGAGGAACAAGCGAGTTCCAATGGCCCAGATACTCATCCGCGATACTTTGAGCCAGATTGTTCACAACAGAATGCAAGCGGACGGCGATAATGCCATTTGACAGACTCCATTCAAATTGTGGTGCATCATTCTGTGCGTTGAAAAAATGCTGAATAACTGCAGGCACTTCTGCATATGGTGAACGGCTCTTTCGTTGTATGGCAGGGCTCTGTCGTCGTATGACAGCTGCCCTGAGCGTTTGAATGCACTCAGGAAGTACTGCGGGGCCAATCTCATTGTGAACGAGAGACGCAATCAACGGCGAAGGAAAAGAGTGAAAGGCACCATATATGGTGCGGCAAGAGCTGACTGCTGACAAGAGGCTGTCTATGTCGTCTAAAAATGCCAAAATAATTCGCAGCACTTCCTGGGGAAGATTGATGAGGTTGAGCTATCCTGTGAGTCGGAGGCTGACATCTCAAGCTTCTTTTGTTTGACACCACTGGGGGACTCAATAGTGGACTCGGATAATACATTTAGGAGATTTGAAGTAGCATTTTTGGTGAGTGAACACAGCTCAGCGGTTTTGTCGGACATTTTGAGAGGGATGTGAAGGCGATGCTCGAAATGTGAGTGTGGCTGTAAGCGGCGAGGGATGGATGAGGCAGGCAAGTGGGGTTGTGACACGAGCATCGGCGGAGGCCACGGCCAGTGGCTGCAGCCCAGATTTTCTTGTGCTAAAGGGAGAAACAACATCCAAAACGTCTGGAATGTTTTTACTATTTTTCTATGTCTACCTAGACGCTTTTTTAACAGTACAGCAACCGTTTGCCTTTTAAACCTGAACTTGCGGCCGAAAGTGTGTCCTATAGGGGTTGAGGGCACTGCCCAACAGAAGAAGAGATGAAACGCTTTTGAGGGAAATATTGTCACTCTTTTTCATTTTCTCCTCTCTATTTGCTATTTTAATTTTCTACAACGGAAGGTTACCACCTGATTTCGGCGTCTACAGGAACCCGTAACTTCACCACCAACGTCCAAAATAAGCGCTTGCGCCGACTCGGCTCGAGACCCTGCCGGCGCTTAATTCTCGTCCCCTGCTGCTCTATTTAGAATAAATATTAGAATGCTACGTGAGAAAACAGAGATTTTGTTTCATTATGCGCTTAAGATTCACACCAAGTATACTCAATCGCCAAAAGGGGATCACTCTAAATATTCGAGTGCTAAGTACAGTTAGCCATTAGCGTCTGCTGATATACTCTAGATGTCAACTATCTATACAACATGGGCTGCTTGAAGTTGTCAATAATGTTGTTGGCTCACTTCTCTAACTAGTTACCTGAAACGAGGCCAGTTGCGGCCGTATTGCGAATCGAGAGTTAGACAGGCCATTTGCCTCGCTTTTTCTGCAACCAATGTATATATATATATATCACCCACACATAGGCCGCTTTGTTGAAGTAGATTATCATGTAACTTGATTACCTTTGCGCCATACGAATCATTCCAATCAATCATTCGAGTTTATTTTTCGCTATTTACCACTTTCTAGCAACTACACACACTACACAATGCCAGGCTCAAACTCTCGAGACCGGTATGGTAGCGAGCAAGACACCATATATTCTGGCTCTGCCCCTGGATGGAGCGATCACGGAGCACGCAATTATTATGACTCCCGTAACGCTACCAGCCAGCACGAGGCAGCAATGCCTATCTATACCTCAAGTTCTCAAAATAAACACAAATCCCCCCATCGAGGCGGATTTCCCCCAGTCGAATCACTTTTGAACCGCGTTGAGACTTCTGGATCTTCTTCAGCATGGTGTGATTCTGAATCTGCTGTTCATAATGACTATTATCGCAATAATACTTCTCAGTACCGAACGAATAACTCTCTTGATATGAAAAGGATCCCCCCTGGCACATAATTTGAGGAATTATACAAAAAAGGTAAAAGTCTAGAGAGCGATGCAGAGATCAGGGACAAGGCTGTGAAACAGTATAATAAAACAGCCAATGCAAGCAAGGCAAAGAAAGTCTCTGCAAAAGGCGATACTGAAGAAAAATATGGAGGAAAGCCGTTTGAGTCGAGATCTTGGCATAATGGTGCGGCAGATGAGCGAGACAAAGCTTCGCAAGCTTGGCGAGAGTATGATTCAGTGAACTTGTACACAATTTCAGCCCATTGATACACCAGCTAACAGCTTTTCTCCTAATATAGCGTAACTGATGCGAGACGAGAGACTATGGAGGCCTTTATCGGCTATGATGGCTATAAAGGATGTCGGGGACATTTAAAGCGATTGAATGAAACAGCTAGAATGTCTAGGAAACATGGACATTGTGCAGATGATCATAGAGGTTCAGAGTGGAATTAGCGGGCTAATTATTTCTTCTTTTTGTTATTCTGTTCCTTTCTTGTCAAACCAATGAGCAAACTGCGGGTCTGGACGCTGCCTCGTAAAGGATTTTGTCTATAAGGATCAAATTTATGTTGATAGATATTGAAATTGAATTTAGACCAAATAAATTACCTACAGACCAAATATACAATCTGTTAAGACAATGACAAAGAAAAGTACAGTCTTTTAACAAAGTTGACACAAAAAGTCGACACATTCTACCCAGTCGCAGACTGTCATATTGGCTGTTTGCTTTCAATACTGTTCGACGACGAGAACCGCACAACTATAGCTTAAGCTTAACAGAGTTAATACGTACCGGCTCTAGCTATGATGTCGGAGCGTCGTATTGCATCTGGTCGCCTCAAGCTCAAAGGGACTTAGTTGCCGTAGATTTAGAAATGCTGAGTCGAGGTTTGGCAAAACGGGACACGAAAAGAAGCTCTATAGAGTGGGTATCAACATTGATTGCCCGTCTCCTCTATTCACCCTAGACCTAGCTATATGAAGAAAGTTTCAAAGTACAAGTTGGCTATAAGATAGTAAAGAGAAAAATATATATATCCGAACTGTAATGGCGCTTTTTTAACTTTACCGAATCACACTGCTGCCAAAACCAAACAGTATGTTCTACTTTCCAAACCAAATCGAATCCTATAGGCATTGCGAGTAAACTATATTCCTGTGGTCAGAATTCCAAACGCTTATATGAATTATTTTGAAGTACTAACAGTCGTTGTTAAACTGGCAGGTGGTGCCTGGTGCGCAAACGGTGCAGCCGGCATAACCGTTACCAGCACACTGGCCATAATGGGTTTGGGTACAGCTTGGGCTAGAGCCTGTCTTCGTGGTCGAAGTAGTGAAGGTTTTTGTGGTCGAGGTTGAAGTGCGAGGTGGTGAGCTGCTAGTCGAGCTGGGAGGTGGTGAGCCACCGGATGAGCCAGTAGTCGAGCCGATATCGCCCCATCGAATGTTGGAGAAGATAACATGAGTAGTCGGGTTGTTCGCAACAATGGTGGCTGGGTTGCCCGCAGTGCTGCTGCAGGGGCCGTTGCTGCCACTGTCCAACCAGTTCATGAACTGGCTATTATCATTCCAGATGCTGAAGGTCAATACCAGTCCTTGGCTCAGAGCCTTGCCCATGGTTATGAGACCACCGTAGGATGAGGCCGACGGGCACGACGAGATAGTGTCGCCGCCAGATACAGCGCTCGGGATACTAACACCGTTTTGGATGTACTTGCGTGTGATGCTCACGAGGTTACCGGAAGGCGAGCCGCTGTCAGTGTTGAATTGTGTAGTGATGGTGAAGACCTTGGAGGTATCCACGGTCAATCCGGGGCCATAGTAGCTAGGTGTATCAAGTCAGTTTATCCCGTGCCTAATCACAACAACACCGACATGGCTAAACTTACTTATGGAATCCGTTAGCATAGGGATTGAAACCGCACCCGCTAGCGTCGCAGGCCGTGGCCGTGCAAGAGTGAGGGGTGAAGGCATTGGCTTGTGAGTTGGCTTCAAGGATATCCATCTCATTACAGCAGTAGGGCGATTTGTTAGTGTTGAGAGTACCATTTTTCCAGGTTTGAACGGGACATTGGGCATCGCAATAACCGCTTCCATAGTTGGCGCCGGCTGTGTTATACTGGTTGGCACCGCCATTTGCAGCCATTTCAGTGAGGTAAAGCGCGCCGTTCTCTCCACAAGGTAGAGATGAGAGGTCGACATCGAAGCTTAACTCTCTGCCATTCAACTGTAACAATACATATTCTCCATCGGGTCCTAAAAGATAGAGTCGAGGAGATACGCTACTATATCCGCCAGTGCTGCTGGGCATGTATTGGTTCATGGTGAGAGAATTGCCCGAGGTTGTGACACCTGAAGAGGTGTAGTTAACGCCCTCAATGTAGCAATTGGCACCGCAAGTCGCTTCATTGGGGCAAATAGTGGAATTCACTCCACCGTTGACGGTGCACGAGTTAAAGTTGACGTCGTGCATCCAGCGGTAGTTCCAGTCAAGGACGACGGAGGTATCTTGAGCCACGCATCCTCCGGACGTTGTACATTCATAGGTTATCAACTTGGGATGGACCTCGGGGGTGCTCGTGCCAGGTTGCTGAGCTGCAACAATCCGGGCTATACCTAAGATAACTGTGGCCAGTGCCAGGATACTAGAAGGCGCCATATTAAAAGTATATAGACTGAGAAAAGAGAATTTGGCGGAGGGCTGATGGTTACGACTTCATTGGCGACAAGACGACGCCGCGGTCCCTTTTACGTTGGTTTATACAGTATAAGTGCTTCCATTATATCTGTTCAAATGGAAATGCCTTGTTAGGCTATAGCAAGTGGGTAATAACTCCCAAGACCCTATAGGTTGGCTTGAAAGTATATGAGAATAGCTACGTTTTTGCCGTCTTCTGCCGGCCTAATACTACCGTAGTATAGTTGTGCCAAGTAAAGGAAGTCGATAGAATGAAAACATAGAAATCAAAGAGGGGCCTGCGCTCCTTGAGCCGTTTAGATTGATTCAAAATCCTTGTTTTAATCTATCTTATGTTCAGCAAAAATTCGGCAAAACTCATATTGGCGATAGTCGACTGACGGGTAAAGGCAAAAAGCAACAGTTTATGGGTTGTTCCTAGGCTTATTGCATAAAATCATTTAGGCTGATTGGCTATGCTCTACAGTGTTGACCCTGAATTACAATCATAGCGTTTCATTCATACGACCATAGGTAGCCAAGCTCTTTTTCTAGAGTTCAATAACTTCCATTCTCGGCACCTAGGGCTTTCCCATCCGTTTTTAAAAGACAATCAGCCAGCGCCCGGACCACAGTACGAATAGGTCATAATTTCCCTGTAATAATCGAAGGAATATCGTTGGTTCCCTGCTCCGATATCAGTAAATAAAAGCCTGAACTATTTAACCTAGACAAAACAGTGGTGGACATGTAAGCAGAGTTCATCTGGCCAGGCTGGCAAAATCTCATTCGAGTTCGATGGCCGGAGGGCGTTTCTCGCCCGTTTCCTTATAGACAAGGCACTAACCTGCAAATTAATAGTTAGTTGGCTTCAGTTGGGTGGCCACTAGCGAACACTGGTTCTTTTGTTTTTTTAACAATTATTTTCCATATATTTGTGTAGTGGCTCTGCAATGATGGATCTAGCGGCGAGCTTCCGCGTGGAGAATGTTGGAAAGAGAGCTTGGAGTATCAGGATATATCGCGGCCCTGCCAATTTTATAAGAAAATAACATCACGAATTCACCATTGTTAGCTCGGTTATCCCGGCTCCAGAAAAGGCAGGATGCAAATTTTGATGGAGCGAAACGCTGTGGGTAAGGGACGGGTTGAGCCGCAATGCCTGCGTTGATGTTGCGGGCTGGTGCGGGCTGATGCGCATGAGTGCGGGTGTATTAATTCCCGAGTATACTAATCAAGAATACTGTCTCGAATTGAGCCCCTTGCCTAGTGCGGCAATAGCTTGACTGGCGCAAGAGCATTTACAAGTACAACCTTTTCAACGTACCGAAATTTCGCTTTTCTCGTCTCTTATGTAAATGGCCAACAGTGGAATCTTAGTCTCCAAGCTTTTATCTAGTCTATAAAATAAATAAGATGTGCCCCGATCGCAACATTTTAGTCCGTAGGAGCAATAATGGTAGTCTCCCCAAAGCATCTCACTTTGCAATATGGAACAGCAAGAGCAAAAAGAAATATCCAAAAATTCCGACCCCGAGTCTTTGGCGTATGGCCCGGATGCCGACCCAATGATGATCCCTGCACCAAATATCTCCCACGTTGAACAGGGCGAGGCAAAGAAATCGCAACCTACTGTTCGAGACAATGTCCTTGCCTTTTGCATTGTTTTCTGCCAACTGGTCCAAGTACGTCAACTTTCCTATGTTTGCTCTTGAGTCTAGAGTATAGCTAAACGACGGAGTAGGCTATACCATACGGTGCTGGACTCATAGCCGCCATTGACATACCTAAAGCAATTGGAGCGCCCCAGGATAAGGGAGTATGGATTGCAGCGTCATATCCGTACGTAAAAAACCTCTGCCCATGTTCAGTAAGAAAAGAGTGTTAACAAGACAGACTCACCCAGGGGGCATTTGTTCTGATTGGGGGTCGAATCGGCGCTGTTCATGGCCACAAGAACACCATGCTGGTCGGTGCATGCATATATGTTTTGTTTCACCTAATCACCGGATTTATGCGAACCGCCGACACTATTATTGTTATGCGTGCCCTCAGTGGCATCGGTGGAGGAATCATGGTTCCTAACTTAATCGCCATGCTGACCATCGCCTTTCCTCCGGGCCTCATGCGCAATGTGTGGGTTGGTATGTTTGGTGCCATGGGTCCGGTAGGCGCAGCCGGCGGGACTGTGTTCCCTGGATTTTTCGGTCAATTGACAGAGTGGTGGTGGCTATTCTTCTTCTTGTCAGTCTTTACGGATATGATCTTAATACATCAGAAACTGACGCACGAGAAACAGGGCTATCTTTGGTGCTGTCGTCTTTGGTGCCACCTCGTTCATCTTGCCTTCTGAGGGCGAGCCCATGGATGTAAATGGTACAGTTGATTACGTTGGGGCCTATTTCGGAGTCATTGGCCTAGTCTTATTCAATTTTGTCTGGACGTTAGTTGTGCTCTCCCCAGTTCAATACCTTGCTAGCTGCTAATGGGTCAAACAGGCAAGCTGCCGTTGTAGGCTGGCAAGAGCCTTATGTCTATGCTCTTCTCATTGTCTCCATTTTACACTTTGCACTCTTCCTGCTATGGGAAGGTAAATTTGCAAAGGAGCCTATCCTTCCACTTGGAATTTGGGCTTCTCCATCGTTTGGACCAATGGTCTTGTCTGCATTCATGTCTTTTATGGGGGTCGGTATCTTCCTCTATTACGTTCAAATATGGAACATCGAGATCCGCCACTATTCCAACCTTCTCACTGCAGCGGCAAACTCGGCTTTCGCCATAGTTGGGACGTGTGGTTGTTTCGTCAGTGCCATTGCCGTACGTTATCTCCCTGCGCAGATAGTCATGGCCACTGGTGCAGTGGCTGCGGTAGTTGCTGGCATTATCTTCGCTACTATGCCGGCACAGCAGACATACTGGGCTCAATGCTTTCCTGCATTCATCATCATGGGATTTAGTCCCGACTTTATCTTTACGGCGACGCAGATTATCACTAGCAATAGCGTCCAGCGGAAGCATCAAGGAATTGCTGGATCTTTAATGGGGACAATTCAGATGTACGGTCTCAGTACCGGCCTGGGATTTGCTGGGACGGTCGAACGATATACAAACGATGGCGGCCGCGACCAAGTTGGAGGCATTCGCCATGCTCTGTATCTTACGATCGGCATGGCCGCCGCTTCTGCGTTGATATCCCTGCTTCTGATTCGGATTCCGAAAGATCGACGTGAGGGGTGGGAGAAGGAAGACGCAGTAGCAGCGTAAGTATAACTGCCCGTGCACATAAAATTCCTTTAAATGTTAGCAATGGAGATTAGCAGTACTACTCCGTAGTACTTCATCTGTTGACGCTGATACTACTTATAACTTTATAATAGGAATACTTGAAAATATCCTGGAGCAATTAAGATAGAAGGATAGACGGATAGATGCATAGATAGAGGTAATATTAATATGAGTTTGGATGATTAACCGTTTGAATATAAATTTCATTGGCTATAGCACCTTAGTGCCTTCCTATGACTCCGTAATAGTAGGTATATCTAGCATGGTGCTTTTGCCAGGAAATTGTATTTAGTGCCTTTTTTTTCTACGACAGTTAAAAGATTATTGTAAAACAGGGTGTTGGAAGTTATAGCACTGGGATTAAAGAACTTGAAATTATTATTCAGTTTGCGATCAACACAATTTTTATCTTTATTGGCAGTACTGTGTAGCCTAGGTGCATATATTTCATGCCCAAAGCAATCCCTCAGGGCAAAGGCCTAATGCAATTTATAGAAGCCAATATAATATGAGACTGGTATGGAGGCGGAGGCTCACTACAAAAAAAGGATTTTTTTAAAATTAATGATTACCTGAAGCTCCATTCTCTCAAATTTGCTGTATAAGCAGAGTTAGCAAGCCACTGCGGGCGGCAGCGGGTACCGAGGGCGCTTCCAAAGCAAAGAGAATATGTGAAAAGTGACTATGTACGTTGTAATGTACTATTGCTGACAAACATGTACCAAATTCTTCAAGAATAAATAAATGTCGCTTTAAAAAGAATTATGCGAATAAATTTATGGAATAATTCGGCGAATGCGCACGGGTGCGGACGGGTGCGGCTTCGTGTCCGCAAAGGCCGTATTATGAACGATCTCAGACTTCTGCTCGTCCCCACAGCCTCCGCTACTAAGAAATTAGCCCTTACCAGATGGAAGAGACGAAGGGGATATTTTACGCAGCACCCATGGCTCGTGGCCCACATAATTTGCAGCAGCACGATTAAGACGCAGAAGATTAATATTCATGGATCATTGGGGCGAGGCAGCGACCTTGGTTACGAAGCAACTCTACTCCGTAGTCCCGCGGTACTGGTGATGGTCTCGTCTAAGTAAGCTAACTATACGCGTTGCTCTGGTGGCCGGCCTGCTCGTGCCTCCATCACTAAACTATATGCTTTCCATACCCCACAGGTGGGTTAATTGTGTCCATTGGCAAATTGTCTGCCAGCCAGTCCCAGCTGATAGCGTTGTACCAAAAAGTAAATAGTGTGTTATACTATCCACATTCAAGTTATTGCTTTTAAAAATCCATCGCTGCTTTTAGATATGATGGCTCAGGCGCTGCTCATTACCTACTCACCCTACGCTTTAGCACCTCAGGGTTGCTCAGTCTAACACTATTACTGAGAGAGGTGCATATAGTGGTGCAGAAGGTTATGCTTGCTAAGCTCGTTTCTGTACGTCTTTGACTTCTTTCTGTATAAGCCTAAGTTTCATTCAATTCCATCACGCCACACTCTCTGAAGCTCAGGTCATCGAGTTTCTGACAAGCTAAAACGATATCATTAATCTAACAATAATAAAGGTTACCAACGATTTTAGCTATATGAACTATAAAATCCAGGCCGTGGTCGCGAGGCTTAGTTCTTGTTTGCCCCCTGGACTTCTTTCCGCTTAATCGGACTCTTGTTATCCCGGCCTGAACATCTGGGGTCATAAGATAGACTCCTAGGAGAACACGAAGGCATGGCTTAAACAAGAAGGGATATCTCTTTGTACTAGCTGACAAAGATGAAGGGCTTTGAGTAGCACAAGCTTGCCCTGGTGCTTCTTAGCCAGTGCAGAATGCCTTGGCTAGCCTTTTTAGCCGTCTCTTCATATCGATCTATTACATCCTCGAACGATTCTAAGATGGTGACAATTCCTCGTCTTCTAGTGGGTTTATTAGACCCTCGCCAGAACATGTCATTTCATCTCGGCCTAGGGCATAAGCTCCTGCATTCTGGTCCGGTCAACACAGAAAGGAGATGGCGGTCCTTCCACGGTATGTTTCCTCCCATTGTGTCCTTTCTGTTCAAGGCTCTTGCTTTAAAACCGTCAAGCCAGGATCCTTAGACTCTTGATAATGTGTAGGCAACGCAAGCGCTTTGGCCAAACTCTGGCTACCATTCCGATCTTGTTAGCGCTGCCTTTCTCATCTTCGGACAAAGTTGAGCTGACTTGAAACTTTCTGGTCCATAATAGGCCGAAGCATACCTCCGTTATGCTAATCGATCAAATACTTGCCAGCTTAGAATCACGTCTGTAGATAGGCCCAGCAAAATAGGCCAACATCCTGCGGCGTAGAATAGCTCCATTATATGTTAACATTTCTTGCATAAACAGATCAGAAAATGGGGTTCCGTTAATTACAGGCCCAAGAGGTGATGTGTGATTCGATCGAATATTGCCTGGCTACCGGGTACTTAGTCCAACAAGGCGCGAACAGCTTTCATATTGGGATCATCCGCCCATCAGCTGCGGATTTCCTCTATTAAACGGAAACTTCTGTTAATATAGATGCAGCAGTCATATTTCAAAGCTTCAGGGGTGCGATGGGTACCTCTATCATATTGCTCAAGGATTCTAGACGGCAGATGTAGCTGTGCAGTATCTATCAGCAACATTCACGTAAGTCTACCAAAGAAAGAATGATAACTGTGTATATTTATAAACCATGCATTCTTATAAACATACCGGTTCATTTATAAGCCTTGATCGATAGATCAGAGGCTCCCCACATCTAGCCAAAAATCCAGCTCCTATGTTCATGTTACATCGCAGTATTTCCATATGTAGAAGGTAAAGAGAACAAGATGAGGTGCCAAGGCTGTGTTCTCTAAAAGGAATAGTTTTCAGCTGACAAATATAACCCGCTGCCAATTGTCCCACAACTCCTGTGGAATCCTTTTGGCTTCCCCGCAATAGGAACCGATAAAGTCTGTGGTGACGAACAAAGACTAACAATTGAGTGTATACCATTATTTCTCTTTACTGCTAGCGGCTCATATGATAAAAGCTCACGATGTCAGAAGAATTGGTTCTGTTTGACCTCCCTAGTAGGGATGAAGCCGGCAATAAGGCGTGGTCTGGGAACACTTGGAAAGGTAAACTCATAAACCACTTCAGCTTAAGACGAGCTGTTGTATATATGGGGAAATGAAGCAAAGAAATAATTTCTTGATACTGACCAGAATTTTATAGCGCGTATAGTTCTTAACTATAAAAATATACCCTATAGAACCCAGTGGATAGAGTATCCAGATATTGCGCCAACATTTGCATCATATGGCATCCCTCCAAACCCCGCCTCAACAAAGGAATATGCCTACACCGTCCCTGTGGTGAAATTTCCCAATGGCGACTACATAATGCAGTCATACGCCATTACGCAGAAGTTGGAAGAGCTATGGCCCGAGCCCTCGCTGCATCTCGACAGCGACTCCTACGATAAAGCCGTGGCTATTTTATCCAAATTCGCCTCTGCCCTGGCCCCGGAGACAAGACCCCGGGTGCCAACAAAGATTCTCAACCCTGCAAGTATCGAGTACTTTGAGCGTACGCGGAGCGCGCAATTTGGTTTGCCCTTGGCAGAAGTTCTCAGGTCTGATAAGGCAGGAGAGAATGCCTGGGCTGCTGCCGAACCTGGCTTGCAGGCGCTGAAGGCACTTTTGACGGAAGATAGCTCGGGGCCGTATATTTACGGTGATCGTGTCAGTTATGGGGACTTGGTACTTGCTAGCAACTATGCATTTAAGGAGGCACTTCATGAGGATCTGATTAAGAGGCTCTTAGGCTATGATGAGAGCATTCAGAGGCACTATGATGCGTGTAAGAAATGGTTGGAACGGAGCACTTTCTAGCGCTTAGGCATACTACTCAAGATGAATCCATCATATTAGCTGGATACTAAATAAATTATAGAATCTCTCAACTAAGTAGCGAGTAGCTAAACCTATACTACAACAAGAAACGTGTCCCTGTTCTGAAGTTCTGAAGCGGACTACGGCTTTCGATAAAATCTAGTGGGAGTTCTAGACAGCTACGAAGCCCAAGAAACAAAAGAATTAGAATAGTAATAGAGCAATAATAAAAGACAAAGCTAATTAGTAGTGTGAGAATATTGCGGATACGAAGAAACATGTCCTCGGCTGAGAGCGAAATATATATATCTAAGGTCTCGAGGGCGACGAATATGGATGCGATGCAGTTCAGCTGTTGTAAGTTGATTTTATGACGGTTCAATCATGCGGTACTTCTCAAGCTATCGAAGTCATAAAAGGCTTCCTTAGCATCTAAAATGTCCAAGTAGATTTCTTGTAAAGTTAGTCTTGGCTTTTTGAAAAGATTTGCGCAACCAGACTTACCGGCCACTTTCCACCGCGAGCGAAAATATTGTAACAGCCACCTGAAGGCATTAATCCTCTCTTGAATTTCCTTATTTGGCTTACCTTGGCCTACTTCCATAATCACCATTGCGGCTTGGTATAAAGTCTGCATGAAAAATATGGGAAGACCTTCTTCCGGGGCGACTCCGTTCTCCAAGTCTTTTCGGAGGGCTGTCGCTAAGCGTCCTAAGACTTCCAGGGCCCGCTTAGTCTCAGGAAACATGCAACCATATGCGTCTCTCGTAGTACTGATACGAGCTTGTTGCCACTGCTGGTCTTGAAGTAAAAATATTCCGCTGCCGAAGTTAGCTCTTGTAGAACTAGCGTTTCAAGACTTTACTAACCAATAGGCAAACATAGTTTGACAACAAAACGATAACCTACGAGTAGTATGCTCCTGTTCAGCAGCGTTGACTTGTGCCTCGAGCGTGCGGCGTAATTGTTCTGTGTCGCCTGTAAGGCAAACTAAATTGTTTGCCCTTTGTGTTTCAATAGATTCTGCAAGCCGAAGGGCTTGACTTGTCAAATACGTGGCTTGAGCCAGACGAGCATAGCTGCCCATCTTGAGGCGAAATGCAGCAGAGATGGGAATTGCATCAGGCGGCGTTGTGTTCTGGGAGGATATAAAAACGAATATTAGTTACAGACTGTTCTCGATTTGACAGCAATAAGGAGCTCCATACGCAGTCCAAGAAGGCTTGGTCATCTACAGGAAGATAATAATTGATCTCTGGGTCGCTCGTAGCTAGACGTCTGGAGGGATTCCCAAAGTTCAAAAAGCTGCATTCCGGATTCAGTAAACCTTTGGACAAACATTGGTTTCGTATATGAAATGGCAAAATGCTGCACCTCGACTGGCTTACCGATCTAGCGCCAAAACTGCCCACCAGCTTCTTCTCTTCTCCTCTACTTCCATCCAAGATCTGTTGAAGTCGCTGTTGTCCGCCATCAGTCTATCCAAGCCCAAGGCAACGCCATATCTAGCACAAGCGCCGACTGTCAAGTAGGCAGCAGGGTAAATCGCGTGTCCTATTTCGTATAATGCAATAAAAATTGTTGCCTGGAGGACATGTAGTGACATAAGACCCGCTACCTCTATCTCAGAGTGGTATCGTTTCGATGTCCTGTAGAGCGCTGTCTTTTTGCTGCTTCCATGGTGAACTGCTGTTGTACAATATAACTTCATGCATAGGGCCAACAAAGTGTCTTCAGCTCGCCGAGGAGAGAGCGGGTTAAGTGAAGTATTGAAGAAGTGATTCCGGCAAACTATTGGCAGCCACGAGGCATCGCGAGAGAATAACACCGCAGCTATATCGCGAATTTGCTGGGAGTCTCCCACATACGCCGCAACCTCGCTGGGGACTGGAACATCTCCACGGGGAATTTCTAGCCTGATGTCGCGAAATATCCTGGGCGCTAGAAATTGAACAGCTCTGGCGGTATCAAAGGCAGACTCTAAATCTGGCGTTTGGTCGGGCAGCTGCAAGTGATGGTAGTCAGATACAGATGAGTCGTCTAGTATGGGATCGTCGCTCCAGGCTATTTCCGGCGTATACGAACGCTTGGCTGGCGGCTTTGGATAGCTACAACGGATTTCTTTGCGGATGCAGAGTTGGCACGCTGGCAATGCTCGATCGCAACGCCTTTTGCCATGGCGGCAGGCATGGCAAGCGCTCCGTGACTGAGCCGTGGCGATTTGCGACGATACCATCGTTAAATTGTTATGGATGGTGAGTTTAGTATGGAAGTGATGATGGACGCAATCTTAAATGTACATAACCTTAGGGCACTGATAACAAGCCCGCGTTGCGGCAGCTACAGGGCTCTGACAGGCAGTGAATTTATAATTACTCAACATCCCACAAACGACCGACAGACTAGTAGCCAGTAGTTCGTACATGAGTTGAGTAAAAATATTCAAATGCTAGGCCTATAATGTATAAATTAGAGTAAGTACTGGAGTCATGTACGATCACAGAGAGTGGAAAGTTCTGGGTCTCGTCAAGCTGCAGTCATTTTTAGAGGCTTGGAGTCCCACTGTGTTTTGGCACCGTTGCCATGAACCATCCTAGTCAGATCAATAGAGACTCCCGCCCATATCAGCCACAACATACGATGCACCAGTTGATATAACTTTTATTCACTGCATTTTACGTTGAGTTGAGATGAGGCGCCCAGCATCTAGAATTAATTTCTGATAGACTACATATGCCAATGAGCTCTATGTAATATATGCAAGAGCAAAATCATCATGATACAATGTGCTAATAAATATTGCAATTGAGATAAAAGTTATATCCCCACTCCTTCCAATGCCTTCTCTGTGGTTTGCCAAAGTGATCGAGCCAGCTCTGTGCTGCGTGATCTCTCTGATGCAGGGTCAATCTTGCCGGGGCCATTTAAGAATTGACCTTTGTATCGCTCGAATTCTTTTGCAACTTCGAGTGCAGTTGCACAGTAAAGTGGCGTTAAGGCGCCTTTCGCAGGACTTTTCATCACCAATTTTAACACTGGCTTTAACAAACCGGGAAAAATTCCCATGCCGCTATCAGTTGCAACAGGCCCAGGGTCAAGTGTTAGAGCTATGATTTTAGCACCTTCTTGAGTTAGTTGGTTTTGAAGTTCTCTTGTAAAGAGGATATTGGCCAATTTGCTAGCGCCATAGCGTCTAAAGGTCGCTTTGCGAGAGGCATAATCACTAGAGCTGGCTGCTCCAGGATCACTAAAATCTTTTACAGTTGCGAAGTTATTGGTATTAGGCGCAAATTTCTCAGCCATTGAGCTCACCTAAAAATGTCACTTAGCCAAGCTATCTTCAAAGATTTTTTTTTTTTCAAGGGAGCATACCGTAACCACCCGGACGTCAGACCCTGGTTCTTTTGCTGTGGCCTTAAGTAATGGCAAAAGCTTAGTTGTGAGAGTAAAATGACCGAGATGACTAAAAGAATATGTCAATATTGCAATCAAAAAATTAGAATACGAAAAAGAAAAGTATAATTGGTAGGCTGTGTACTAACTTCACCGCAATTGTCTGTTCAAATCCTTCCTTGGTGGTTGTAAAATCTTCGGCTGCAATGCCTGCATTATTGACTTTGGTAAACGTATTAGTATGCTATCAAGAATGATATGATGGATGCTGCTTTACTTAAAACATCAAGTCTACTTTCTGTAGTAGAAAATAATTTTGCAGCTTCAATGACATTAGGCAAACTTGATAGATCCAAAGGTAGCCATACCAACCGCGCTTTAGGGATGGATTGGTGCTCAGAAAGAATCTCATCAATTGCCTGTTTTGCTCGAGATTCAGATCTTGCCCCTATGTATACCTTGGCGCCATGCAATGCCAGCTGTTTAACGGTTTCAAAACCGATTCCAGAGCTGATTCATTTCGTCAATTGGGTATTGGTTACTCTAAGATGGGCGGTCAACTCACTTTCCACCTGTCACTAAGATGACTTTGCCAGTGAGATCAGGAATAGAGGCTTCCTTCCAAGCCATAGTTTAGGAAACTGAATTTATCTTCGTATAAACTTTACAAAGAATTCTGTAATGCAATGTTGACTGGTCAGACAAGATTCCTATGGTTAGACACGCAAATAGCTCGTAGATGTCTTAGCAATCTGGCTGGTGGCTATAGAAGATCCAGTTCCAAAGCAACTATTTATAAGAACTAAATTCATTCATGAGTCTCATAACTCATCGGTGGCATTATAAATCTCCATTGTATTACCCGAGATAGTCAAGAAGAAACTATCGGGGAGTAGTATTAAGTGCAAGGGGTCGAAAGAAACCTCCGGCAGCCCTCTTAGTATAAATTGGTGAGTGAACTGGGGATGTAGCTTTTTCCCCACATGGCCAATCCAAGGAGGGCTAACAAATATCTTAAGAACCCCACACTTCGGAAAAAGTTACCACTACTTTGTCAGTTCCACTGAAATTGTTGTACAGCTTGCTTACCCAACTTTGGTTCTTTTATGGAGTAGTAATCCAGCTTAGCTATATCATCGTCTGTGACTAGATATATGCTCTAGGCCTCTTAGTTGGGCAGCTAATATTCTTTATTTCTGGAATAGGAATTGTCCATTGGCCTAGAGAGGAAAATGGTCCCTTGCTAGGCACTTTAGACTAAAAAATGCCCATTTTTCTAAACGAATTCAAACAGGGGCCGCATAGTAGAGTTACTAATGTAACCTAAATCTAGATTTAACGGAAAAGATAGAAATACCGAGAAGAGTATCAGCAGTATAGTTTATGAGATTCTGAGTAAAGCTGCTATCTAGTCTTAGAGTCTAAATTATGACACTAGAACGTCACTTTAAAGTGGGCGAGTTGCAAAATCCGACCAAATTTAACTAGAAACATCAAATCACTATCCGCGCATTAGGATCAGGGTTTTAATGGGAGTTACGACATGGGCTTTGGGGAGTTAGTCGTGATTGTGAAAGTACCTGAGCATTCGTGAAAATGTGGGGATTAGATTAGAATAAGGTATCTTTATAGGCTAAGTCCAGCTAGACAGTGACGAATTCTCTGATGGAAATTGGAACTGGACAGCATTTAGTAAACTAAACCCCCTCCTTTGCGCTTCATTCTACATGTTTTCAAGCATCTAAGACCGCCTGCTTTATCTCGCCTGGCTTGGTCTCCTTCTCTTTGCTTAAAGCACCTGTCAGATGTATTGGGGCCGTGGTCCCTTACCACCCACTAGATCCAGTAGATCATTATCTTGCGAATCTCTAACCGGTTCAAAGGATGGTATCCTATTGACTTTCTTCTTGCCGATATCTACCATGTTGAACTCAAACCGGTCGATCATTAGTAAGCTCTCCGTTGATGGCGTCTTAAGCAACACTGAGATAATATAGCCTATTGGTTGGGAAATCATGTCCCCCTGCAACGCATCAATTACCAAGTCATAGTTTACGAATCTCGTAACCTTACCTTAACAGGAGATTAACAATGTCAGATGAGGTGAGACTTACTCTTGTCCCATAAGGCGGGCGTCACTCTCCTGACTATTAGTTTCCCACCAAGTGAATTGGTGCATTCAATCTATTTCGCTTGGGTACTATGACTAAATGGGACATTGTTATCTTTCTATCACGCTTCATTAATCTTGAGAAAGGGATTATGTATGCAATACTGAATCAGGTGATTTGAAGTCAATACTCTAGACAGTGCCAATTTAGACAGACAAAATCGGCACTTGCGTCATGACTTCAACTGAATGGTGCGTGCCTCTGACCTCTATCAGTTTAGTTTCATTGTTGACTTTGTATATAATGACCACGTCTTATGGCTTGGCCTTGTCCACCACTTAGCCCTATGTGTTGGAAAGGGGATGATGTAGCGTGGTATTTACCCAGTAATCTATCTTGCTGATATCCAAGTTCTTGACAATCGGCACAAATTCAGGCCGTGTAAGAGCCATCATATCTGTTCATAGGAGACAGAATTATACCTTGATGTCGCACGGCCATTGGCGGAAGTAAATCTCGCTCGCTACATGCGGCTCGCACAGTTTCACTGAAGCCAAGAAACTAAAAAGCCTAAGGTGCAACGTAATAACAGGCAAGGTAGACCGATCAAATAGAGAGATACCTACCTCAGTCTCAAGGTAGAGTGAGTGGAAATGCATAAAAGAGTTAGCGCAGGCAATAAAAATGGCGGGATTCATCCTTTGCTGAGCACTATATTTAGTCAACCACTTCCCAAAACCAATTCTGGAGTCATAAAAAGTAAAATTTGCGTGTGATCTGCGACTGCGCGTCGTATTTCCAGAATATACCGACACGTGCGCTCACGGTCGGGTAGTGCGACTCGAGGATTTTCGCACACGCTAGATTATAATCTCCGATGGTAAAGATAGAGTCGCTTTCATGTGGAGAGCTGGATATGAATACGCCACTAGAAAACCTCCTATAATACGACACCAGGATATACAAATTTTTTCTCGGTGTGGAATGGCAGCGTAGTCAACATCTGGGATACGGCCGTCGTCGGTGCACCCTAGCGGAGTCGATTAACACAAATGGATCGAAATTTTCGAAACTAACAATAATCGATAAATTGTCTTAAAGAGATTCTGTGGTTGTGCTATGGATCCAGCTGGCGATGTGATGCCCACAAGGCGCCGGATAAAATAGAAGCCCCGGTTCGACGCCATCATCGCTGTTCCAGGTACAAACGTATTGCCATAGATTTTTAGCTTTCATCTTCCGCGAATCTACACAGTGGGTATTTTGGCTTGCTAAAGATGAGGCCATCTGTAGGGTCTAACACTACGCAGATAAAAAAGGATGAAGAGCGGTGGCACAAGCTCAGAATTACTCCTCCGGCGTACGCTCACCTATAGATATAATTGTGCATCGTCGTGTAATTCCGACCCAGGTATCATGATAGTATGGACTGATCCGTACAGAAGGCCATACGCACCTCCGTGATAGTATCAGAACGAAGAATCCCGAAAAAATTGGACTTTGCAAACTATAAATGCAAGTGTACTTTTGGCGCTGGACGTGAATATCAGCATTACATCTATTTTGGAGTGGGAGGATGGTATTGTTGAATGTACTGGTTTGGGCGAATTGGAAATCTTTAGAGTTTTGTTTTACATATGACATAGGGTCCCGGTTTCTCCTTGAGTCATATGAGGCTGTCACTTTCACGTTATGTTGTATGATCACACATAACTCAAATAATTGACCAAGGCCAAGTAACTACATGTGTGGAAACTTGGGCACATGACATTTGAACTTTCAAGGCCACGACGCTCTCCAACTCTGTCAGTATCAAACATTCTATTACAAACCATCAAATATGCATGATGTTATTCCCTACTCGAGACCCGATGCGTAAAATTAGTATAAACATATTGTTTGATAGGACTGGCTTGGTCACTCTATATAAGTCTAATTGGTAGAGGATCAGATACACACGATCATGGTGACGAATTCGGTGTCCTGTCAAGCTCTTCTCTGAAGTTAAAGGTTCTTATTTTCTTATATTTTAACTTTAAAGCTATAAGATTCTCCACTAAGCTGAAAAAAGGAGCTCAATACGACTACTTATGGTCGTATATCTTATATGTAGAAGTAGAGATTAAAAATGGAGATTGATTCAGCGTGACCTTGAAAATCGAGTGTTGGTGTACTTGAGTGTGCTCATCTTCATTATTTATATATTATAAAAGATGCACCATTCTTCCGAATATTATCTTAATTCGGCATGGGTAGGAGCTGTCGTCTTACCCTCCCTGCTGGCAGCGCATGGATACAACAGACTTGTCAAGATTCTGCTTGAGGTGGGAACTGACGTCAACGTTAAAGGAGAGACTCTATAGCGCCACACTGTGTGCAACTTTATATCAACATACGATAAGAAAAGAGTAGTAATGCTACGTGAGAGAGGAGCAAATGTAAACACTCAAGTAGGATGCTTTGGTATTTCTACACTCCAGACGGCAGCAACAATTGGATGCTAAAAGAAGATTGTAGTAATGCATTCAGCTAAACCATCACGTACGAGCGAGCTGAATCGCAAGCTCTCGAAACTTGCTCTTAAGAATTACGTGTGCTCCACTCGAAGGCACCTCGCCGGTGTGTATAGCGCCCACGTTAGACAGCACTGATATCGCACAGTCTCCCTCCTCTGTCCACCACAAAGCCCCCGTAAAGCCTAACACACCGCCAAAGTGGCCCAGCCATACATTATTCTCAGAGTCCCATCTGCGGAAGATTCCATGACCCATGTCGGTGGCCTTGTCTGTGGTTGGTCTCCACGTCTTCATGATTTCCAGTGATTTCGGACCAAGCAGTCGCCCATTACGAACGGCAGTGGCCAACTTGACAAGATCAGACGGCGTGGAAATCATGCCTCCGGCTGTCCACTCGACGGAGAGGTTGGATGCGGTACAGTCGAAGAGCTTGCCGTCCTGAAGCTCGGGGAAAGCTGGGCAGATTCCCGCTGTCTCGCGAAACGTTTCCGTGGCAAAGTGATAGCGATGTGTCATCGTGCCTTGGTTCTGTGGTTCAAACCCCTCAAGGAATGTGTGATTCATGCCAAGTGGCTCGATTATCCGCTGACGGATTTCTGCCTCTGCCGTGTTGTGCGTAATCTTTTCAATCATAAAGCCGAGGAGCTCGTAGTTGGTGTTGGCATAGTACCAGTTCCCAGGATCAGGGGCAGTTAATCTTGGGCGACGAAGGTAATCCAGAGGCTCGATCTTGGTCCATTGATGGGCTGGATCCATCTCGCTACCGCGTCCTACTTTGAGCCACGTTGGGTCATCCTCCCAGTTATCAATGCCAGTTGAATGGCTCAAGAGCAGCTCAACGCTGGCTTCGGCGGCATTATCGATATCGCGGTAGATCTCTGGGTCTAGAAGCTTGCTGACAGTGTCCGATAATTGCAACTTTCCCTCTTCTATAAGCTGGAAGATGACCACGGCCACGAACACCTTAGTGATGCTGCCGACGCCAAACAAGTCAGCAGATGTGATGGGCTGACGACTCTCGAGGTCTGAGACACCGGCAGTGAAATTCCAGTGTCCGCGGGCTGAAGTGATCGAGGCGGAGAGTCCAGTCACTCCCACCGCGACGCTTTGCTGTAGTATGGCATCGATTTCGGAGAGGAGGCCTGCTTGAGTAGTATCCTGAGAGGCCATGGTTTTCCAGTTCGAGTTTGTTGATTCTGGACCTAAGTAAGTCCGAACGGTTGTATTTATACTTTTCTTATCCACTGTATGCAACCTTTGCCGATTAGAGTATATGTATCCAGCCTACTTTTATTTCTGAATGACAAAGTAGTCTTAAAAAAATACATGAATCTGCCTATGTATCTAGCCCTACCTACGAAGTTGCGGGATAAAGAACGGGCCCCGCTCTTATCGAACGAGGTTATAATCCTTATGTAGGATATATATTCTTGCAGCAGTACTCCGTACTGCTGCTGGAAATACACTAAACTATTTTCTGCTAAAGTTGTATAGGGCGCGGGAAAATTTAAAACATGCCGTAGAGGGCGCAGCTTAATATGTCCAGTAGTAATCAAAGCATGCTTTTTTATAGGGCATAACATACCCGTGAGTTAAAAACATAATCGTAGAAGGCGTAATTAACAAATCAACATTTAAAACATGTTCGTATAGGGCGCCGTTTAACCAAATCGTACCGAATATACATGTATCCAGGCCCAGTTCAACGTTTATTAAGAGCAGCCTATTACGGAGTACATATACAGTGGATCGCTTGTACCTGCTTGCAGTCTCTACTTCATGCAGGTGTCTTCTAAATTGCTGGGTGCTAAATGAACAATCCGCCCACCTAGGAACCACTTGCAGAGTGATGCTCATCTGCGCGACAAGGGCTCGCTCTCTTTCACTTGTATAATATACTTTCGGTTTTGCCTATACATAACAAAACGGTCTTTTCAATTCTTTGAACCCATTACGTAATTATACTGGATGTTACGGGGCTTACGATAGGGTTATTTGTTGTGCTTTTAATTTTTGGTACTTGTGTGCGGGAAATGGTGGACAATGCGCATTTCAATTAAGATTGCAAGGAAGCGCTCTATCACACCCCGCGCGGGAGTGCTAATATGCCCCCTCAATGTGTTGGAGAATATGACTAGTGTAGCTGCAGAGAGGAGAAGCCTTACACAGGCCTTTAATTATTTGCAAATTTACAAGTGGCTATTTTAGTATTATTTTGTATTTGCTATTATATATTATTTGTCAACCTTGCAGACGAGCTGCAGTGACTGGAAGAGGCAACTACAAAATGCCGAGGTGAGGAGGGAGACAGGGGCCGGATGTCTACTACCTATTACTTATGGCCTCCAATCTACACGATTTTAACACAATGATGCCTTTGTCTTTTTTCAAAATCATTGCAATCAGTTGCTTGATCCGTTCCGTTACACCACAGCCACTCCATGGTGCAGATGCAATGCATATTGGATAAATAGCCAACAAGAGATCATATTACAACCCAGCACCTTGCAGCCTAAAGGACTTGTAAAAATACAATAGGGTCGCTATAAGCACAGCCTTATAAGCTGTTGTAAGAGGCAATGCTGGCATATGGCCCCGTTTTTTGGGACATCTTTAAATCGGCTTGTATCTGGAATTGTTATACCCTGCACGTAAGATGGACATGTGCACAGATAATTTCAAGACCGGCGATCGGATACTGACGTTGCAAAAATTGACCATTCGAAGTATATATAGGCTGATCGTAAATAATAAAGGTAGAAATCTATAATGCCGCACATGTTGGCTGAACCACAACGATGACCTAGGTAATTTTACAACCTTTTAACCTTTAGTTCTATCCCCAGTAGGCCCCATATAGAGTATTGAAGCGAAGTGCGAAGTACACAACTTGCTTTGAAAGTACCTTAACCCTTTTAGGCTGCCGCTCTCCCATTGGTTAGTATCCCATGTTTGCGACACTCACCAGACCTAATCTAGACGCCGCTCTCCTATTGGCTGCTGGTATGTACCCTATCCTCCTCTACGCCTTTATGTTGTCCGTGATCCCATATATCATATTGATAGCATGGAAGTAAACACTATCGGACTTTGCGAAGCCTAATGAGCCGGAGATTGTGTAAATTCCGTTTGGCGCTGAACAATCATTATTGGACTGCGCTGTGTTGAACGGCTATAAATGAGAATAGAAGCGAACGATGTTGACGTCCCACTGCAACATCTATCAGCATCAATTCCAATACACCTCCGACTTGATGTCTGTTCTCAAGAAATATATCTGATAATTACAACATAAGTTTGCTTGAGTTTCTTTGTCTGTTAATCCACATAAGAAACATGTCTGCCAACGAGCGCGCTCTCATACAGAAACGCGAGCTCCCGCTCAAGATCTCCAAAGAGCTTTGCGCAGGCCGAACCTACATTGTCACTGGTGCCAATGTTGGTCTTGGGCTAGAAGCTGCTCGCCACTTGGTTGGTATAGGAGCTAGCAAAGTCGTTATGGCAGTGCGCAATCTAGAGGCCGGTGCAGCGGCTAAGGAGAACATTGAGGCTTCGACGGGAATCAAGGGCGTCGCTGAGGTCTGGCATTTGGACCTTTCCAGCTACGCATCCGTACGTGCGTTTGCATCTAAGGTGACCGAAACGCTTGATCGCATTGAGGCTATCATCGAAAACGCGGCTGTTGCGGGCTCGGGCGGAAAAGCAGAGGGCAACCATTTGACATTGACTGTCAATGTTATGGGTACCTTTCTTTTGGCCATGCTTCTACTTCCAAAATTACGATCCGATTCAGCTAAATTTGGATACTCTCCTCGCCTAAGTATTGTCACCAGCGGTACTGCCTTTGACCTAGGAGATTACTGGGCAAAGATTGCCGAGGACCCCATCGTGAACATGAATGCAGACAACGAGCTGGGAATGAAGAGGTATGTTACGAGCCATTCATTTCTATTAATTTTATAGAAGCCTTGATGTTGCTGCATTTAGAAGTACTAATATAGTCTTCTGCAGCTATCCTGCGTCAAAGATGATGGAAATCTTGGCTGTTCGTGAGATTGCGAAACTACTTCCAGTGGCCCGCGGCGGAGTCATTATTAACTCAATTAACCCGGGCCTATGTGAGACTAACCTCTCACGAAACGCACCACTAGCGTTCCAAGATCGTTTAAAGGAGATGTGGGCGCAGGCCGGTCGAACTGCTGAGTGCGGTAGCCGCACCCTTTTGGCTGGAGGAGTTGCGGGCAAAGATAGTCACGGTTCCTATATGGACGACTGCGTTCCATCCGAGTAAGTATCCATAAATGCCTTGATTGCTCCCGTAACGATGGCCGAGTATGTACTAAGACAGACTATAGCAACTTGGTACCACATTGGATGGATGCAAATGCAAACAAGCAGGGTTGGGATAGCATTGTTAGAGAGCTCGAAAAGATTGAGCCAGGTTGTGTTTCAAAGGCTCTTGAGTAAGGCCGTAGAAAATTTGACAAAAGTTGACGCAGAAATCTGTATTAGACTACATATTAGTTATGAATCAATTGCATCTCTCCATAATAGACCACTCGAGAGAGTAGCGCCAAGCCTGCTTTTTCATAGAAATCATTGATCCAGGGAAATTTTGAAAGAACTAGTCTAGTATTGTCCCAAGTGTTTAGTCCAAGTGTTTGCATAGTCTCCCAAGTCCTTGGGATTAGCCAGGTATCATGGCTAGGATCATGCAGCATCACAGCTGATCCCAAGAATAAAAGCCACAAGAGAAGTTCATGCGTTTCATGATTTGACTCCAAGCTTGCTTCTTTGCGGATTAATTGTGATAGGATTGAATTCTCCACCACGCGACGATCGAGACCGCATAAGAAAGAACTAATCAGCGTCAACAGCCCTAAATGTGCCATATTTTGGATGCGATTAAGTGGCCGCGATGTGTTCAACGGAGCGTAGTTAAGAAGTCGGTGACCGAGCCAGACGTGGCTTCTTAAAAATTGTGTCCTAGATAGTTTGGCGCGTTCGCCTGCACTCGCCTCATTGACCAACGTAGACAAGTCAGTCACTCCGTCCCAGAGCTCACAAAGGTCTGAGCCAAGTTGCTCTCGAAACTCCTGAATAGATATGGCCGGAGAAGTCTTATGCTTCCGTATGGAAGGCAGATCTAACATCTCCATGGCCTTTTTATTCTCAAAGAGTTTTATATCTAATTTCGGAGATGAACCGAGTCGGAGGGCATAGTCAAGGTCAGCTCTATACATTTTCTGTCAGTGAACTGAAGTTTATGCTGGATTTACAATTAATACGACGTACCTATAGATCTTCTGCATGAGCTCAGGCTCTTCGGAGCCAACACGGTCTAAGCCACCTCGCATCTCGATCATACGATGAAGGCCTAAGAGGTGGATCATACCGCGGTCATAGTGACCACGAGTAGACTCATAGGATGCTAGACTCATGACCACGGCCATTGTGGGATTGGTGACCCGTTCCGCGCGAGAGATGCGCTCGTTAACCAGACGGAAAGCCTGAGTGATGTGGCGGATTGCAGAGATACTGGCTCGTGGGGAGGCCTGGCTACATTCGAGAACTAATGCCAGGGCGCAATGATAATCTACATTTTTAAACTATGTATAAGCCAGGTGGCAGCGATTACTTGAGGGGTATGGGACTCACATGCTTGGTCTGTGAATATGAGCTGTAGAAAGATTGAGTGGCTGACATTGCTATGGGTAAGAGCTTTTGCCAAGCTGGGCACACACCTGGGCGCCTCCATGAAAGCCACGGCTATTTGCGATATAAGTATAAAGAGCTTTTGCATTCTGCGAGCATAGATCTCGTGCCAACCAACCTTCGTACATGAGCGCCCTGTCTTCCTGAGCTACTTCTATAGGTAAGCTCAAGACCGATACACTGTCGCCTATGACAGGCTCAATTCGCGAGGGCACGTTCTCAATGTTCTTGTGGGGGCTACATTTCTCTTTGCAGTTCCCCTGAGATATCTCTGCAGACGCATGATTAGACCCAGCAGCGATGAAAGGCTTTATTAGGGCTCGGCGTTCGAATGCTTTTACGCGCGATGGCCGAGTGATCTTACGACCGAGGTTTTGTCCTCTGGCAGCATGACGGCGGATCACCGACCTTGTATTGTTGTCAATAGCTCCATTGTTGTCAATGAATTTGAGTTGCATGGTTATGTCTGTAATTATTTAGTTGATGTCAATTGTATGTGGGTTGGGAAGAGTCATTGGGCAGATGAGGATGCAATGCTAACTGTGTCTCGGAGATAACAACCGGCGCTAAGAGATGAAGGCCCAGGAAGAAATGTACCGCTTAGACTCCCTGCTATTGCATAAATACAATATAGCAATAGACTAGATTTTCTTATGTGCAGGACTTAAGTCAGCTTTATGTAAAAATAATAATTTCACTTATCCTAATTGTTTATGACAGAGAATGTCAAGTACGATTGGTTCAACCGCACCATCGCGCAAATTCATATGAAAAGACTTGTTGCGAATATCTAGTAAATAATAAGCGAGGTTATGAAAAATGTAGATTTTAAATTCATCCAAGTCTATTTCACATACAACCAGCGCCTTCATAAGTATATTCCTACGTAGGGAGCTATTTCACGCTTACTGAGGTGATGGGCATATTCTAAATGTATAAAATTAAAACGTGAACTAATGATTCTCACAAAGTATTAAATTTTGCCTCCCCAAGCCTTCACAAGCTCATCAATCTGCTTCGTCATATCAGTCATGAGAAAATCTTTCTTTGGCTTCACAGATCTCGTGGGCTGGAAGAATTCAGTCAAAGCATAAACTGTCTGGCCGACCTCAAAGCTGCCTGTTGTAAAACCACCCTGGCTGCTGAGATTGCTATCCATTGGTACCAATCCTATATATTCGGCAGTCTTCCAGTTGTTTCTGCTTCCAATTGCACGGGTGCCATAAAAATCGTCAGACCAGAGTATAACTTTGCTATCGTATCTGGATGGCAAGAGCAGTCCATCTGTTCCGCCGGTATAATTGGCCGGGAATCCTTCGGGATGCACGTAAACCAAACATCCTACAGGATCATTGATGTCAAAGGTCAATAATCCTGGAGCAACCCGATCATTGATGACAATCGTGTCTCCAGATCTAATAATCCCGCCTGAAACAAGTGTATCGTTGATATTCTTTGGTTCATACCATACGCGCGGCGTGCCATTGCTGTTGATCTTGATAATAATAGAACCGAATGATCCTATAACAAAAGTGTTCCCTTGACCATCCTCTGCCATATCTTGGAACCCAGTAACCAGCTTTCCTGTTCGCTGGAATATTTCGTTCTGGATGGGCACAAGATCTGATATCCAGCGAATTTTGCGGGCATTAGTGTCGTATCGAATAATGCTGTTTGGGCCCGTAAAATTGGCCAGTGATTGATTTCCGGACGTCGTTGCTATAAAAGCCGTATATGAAGTGGCTGCGAAGTACATCGACCCCATTCCATCATAGTCTATACCGGTAATGGTGTAGTCGTTATTGCCAGTGATTCCAGGGAAAACGATATCTTCAGATTCTTGAGTGTAGGGATCGTAAACAGCAACGGAGGAATTGTAGTAGAGACTAATATTTGTCAGATGCAGACTTGAGGATGGAGGAAGAGAAGTATAACATACCCAAAGTAAATCTTGCAGTGCACTGGATCCCAATCCGCGCTCTCTGGATAGAGGTCCAAAATTGATGCATTAAATGAGCCCTGAAAAGGAGGACATAATCCCACAGTTACGTTCACAAGATAAGCCCAGATAAAAAGGCATAAATTTGATGTATACATCATGATGAGGCCTGAAAGTCGTTCTGGAGTTACTGAGAAACTAGCCAATGCCACAATGATATAGATAGTTGATATACTTCGACGCTTTGTTTTATAAATATACTAAATTCTAATGTAACCTTTTGAAAGAATTGATCGATACTATATACTACACTTAGGTGACGGCTTAGACGAAGTTGAGCTGACAGTTTGGTCGCCGCGGATAAACATTCCTTAACTCCGGGAACACATTTACCAAGATTATGCAATGCCTGCTAATCATCTGTCATCGAATCAATTGTAGGCTGTGTACATTGCGTATTTCATTTCTCCAGAGTAAATTGTAGCTTTAAGTTCGGACATGTCTTATAGTTTGAAGTTGTCCTACGAAATAAGGCTCGAAAATATAAGGAAGCGTTAGTCATGGCTTATTCAATTGAGCTTTTGCCCTGAACCACTATTCTTTACTTGCTTATTTAAGCTTAACTCTCCATAATAATTTCGGAAGATTCGGTATTTCGAAGAAGGCCGAAAACTGATGGCGCCGAAGAAGCATTGGTTTGCACTTATCGCCGGGAGAAGACGGACAAAGTAGGCCTGTAGACCGTTTTTTCTTTTCAAACAACTTGACCGATTTGGTTTCACTCTCTGATACCATTCATTATGTTATTACCATCTTCAAAAGTGATGCAATGAATTTTATCTAAGAATGACCTTATAGAAGGGCTAGTTTTCCATATGTGGAACAAAACTTATAATATTCGAAGCTAGCTGTTTGAGGTCTTCCTGTACCCGAATCCATATGTATTCTTGAAGGAATCTTCGTTAGCTTGTAATCTCGTGAGATGCAATTTACATTGCTTTGAGTAACCCCAGTCTACTCATGCCATGCCTCTTCCCTACTGCTCCCCCTGATAAAATCTTATCACGATGCGTAGTCATGTTAGCTTCATGTACCTTTTCAACAATCTCGGAGTCACCGTGTCATCTCTAATAAACTAGTCATATTTTGGAGGCCTTGAGGGTCCATTGTATGATTATAAGCATACACGAATTCCTCCTTTGAAACACACCTCAAAAATGTAAAGATTCCCCACATAGCGTAAATACCAAGAAACTATTTGCGTTATCCATCTATCTGTTACCTTTGGATTAATATTTCCCTGTCAATCTTCCGCCATCCAATCTCATAAGGTAACATGCAAGTTCATAATCACACACCTCAAGAAGATCCATGAAAATAATTGCTACCTGCAAAGATCTATAATGGCCCCTGTGACGCAGTGGCTAAGCGTCTGGCAGGCTTTATGCGCGCTCATCGCATGAGGTAGTCGGTTCAAATCCGGCCAGGGCACCCTTTCCAGCTAACCTTCCCAAGACACACACACAAGTAAG